>JACEGR010008465.1:0-36676 GCA_014170235.1 Listronotus bonariensis | reverse complement strand
GTGTCACACAATCATATGAACTATTATTTTCTACATTACAAAATATATTCGGTTCTGTCTGATATACAGACCTAAAATAAGACCCAAATGCATCAGCAATTGATTTTCCGCTAGAATATTCATTGTTACCCAAGAACATATTATTTGGTATTGAAACGGTACTCTTTTTATCTTTAAAGAACTGCCAAAACGACCTGGAATCATTACCAATGTCTTGCTCTATTTTTTCCAGGTACAGTCTGTATGCTACTTGTATATCATGTTTTAAACTTGTTCTAAGTTGAATAAATTCATTTTAAAAATTATTATTGCCTGATTTTCGATATTTTGCTCTAAGTTTTTCCTTCTTATTTAAGTTTTTATTATATCTTTGTTAAACCAGACCGGATACCTTTTAGCCGGATGAGATTTTGGTACGCATATTTCGAATATATCATATATCTTATTATAAAAATAATCTACAGCTAAATCAACATTGGTGAATAGTTCCAAATCGTTCCATTCAATTCTTTGAAACATTTGATACATTACATCATAGTTCGCCTTTCTAAAATTAAACCTATCTATATTGTTTGTAATTAAGTCTTATTGTTTTGGCTCTTTTAACTTAGAACTAATCATTAGTGTTGGATGATGGGAATCCTCAATTACGAAACTAAATGTACTTTTGTTTACACTACACTCCATGCCTGTAATAACAAGATCCAAAATTTTGTTATTATTATTACATATTCTATTTATTTGCTTACAATCAAAATAACTAAGAAAATTTTGCAATGAGTCTATCAGATTGTCTTTCACTGTAACATTCATGTAATATTCATTAAGTCGTGGAATATTGAAATCACCAACCAAGATAAAGTTGCTATCAAATAAAAAATGTAGACTCTCCAAGAACGCAATAAAATCTTCCCGAATTAAAACAGAGCAACTTGGAGTAATATAAATAACAAACACATAAACAAAACTATAACTACTTGTAAATACCTTTACACATAAAACGTCAATGTCAGGCTCATTAAAATCCAAAGGTACCCTGCAACTTTTATAGGAGTCTTTCACGGCTAACAGTACACCACCACCTTTTTGAACATCATTTCTATTTTTACTTCTATATTGAATAAAATTATCTGGTAACACTTCACTTTCATATACACTGTTAGAAAGCCAAGTTTCTGTCAGTGCTAATATGTCATACTCCTGTTCTGTCACACATACATTATTAAAAAATATTTGTGTCTTTGTATTTAGTCCCCGAACATTTTGATAGGCTATATTTAGTGTAGGATTTACGATACCTTTCACATGAGTTTGACAAGTTTGATGAAGTACTTTTATCACGATTACTGACTTCTATTTTGTTTTGAATAAAAAATTATCACTGCTGTCATAATTAGTATGTTGTCGCACCCTATCAATCCTTTTTATATAGGCCGGACAAGTTGGATCTCTAGCTGAATGGTTTCGGTTGTTTAAACGAAGTTTCGTACAGTTTGGACAGTTCAAATTACTCATCGTTACATTGTCGGCTATCATGAGCTCCTCCACACTTATGACAACATTCTTGCGCAGTACAGTACTTAGCAACATGACCAAAAGCAGAACACTTAAAGCACATCGTCACATTTGTGTATTCTTGAATAAATATGGGACAAAGATCGAAAGTGAGATTTTTATTCCTAAGTAGCCATTTAAAAATGTTTGGATTGGTCTGTAATATCCAGTTTTCTTTTAGTTTATTTCTGCATTCCCTTTTTGTGATAAATTTAATGTTTAATTTTACTGTATTTCCAAATGTATCAATTAGCCCTGAATTTTCTTCCACAAATTCATCAATAAATTTTTCTGGTGTTAATCCTTTAAGTATACCAGTGATCATCATCATCGGGTCATTATTTTGAAAGTCCTTAACTTCTAAATTTGTGTCTGCTAGATTTTCTTTTAACTTTACTTTTTGTGCTTCATTTTGACATTCAATTACAATACCGCCACTTGGTAGATGTCTAACGTTCTTAAATCCACCCTCTATATTTCCTTTAACATTCTTTTTTACATTTTGAAAGACAATTCTGGGATCATTCTGATCTTTCATTTTTATGACTGTCTCATGTCTCGTACGTTGAGGCGGAGTAGTCCACTCGGGTGTTTTAATTCTTTTTTCGGGATTAGTAACAACTTTTACTTTATCACTATAAGAGGTTTCCTGGATTGGTGTATGTTTATTATTACTGTTTGATCTGATATCCTCATGTGACCAATTGATAACAGATGGTATACCCTGAGAAGCTCTTAAGCGTATGTTTTCCGTCTCGACCTGGCCAATTTTAAATGCTAATACTGTCACTTGTGTGTGGACAGCTAGCAGTGCAGATTGAACACATTTTTGCGCCTCTTTGTCAAAGGCTGTTTGATCTTTGTGCGTTTTCGACGTCTGTTCCTGAATGATTTCAAGCGCTTGCATAATTTTGTTCAGTGTAATTTCTGAGGATTCTTTAAACAAATTATTGGATTCACTCGAATCATTCTTAGAAAACTCAGGTTCATAATTGACTTTGTCGCCAGATTTAATGTTTTCATCTGTTTTGTTTTTCTTTATGAATTTATTTTTTTCCAATAGGCTTGGACTGGAATTGGATCTTTGTCTTTTGTTTGAATTAAATATATTATCTGTTGTACGATCAGTTTTGTGTAAATCTGGAGTTCTTTTTACAACATTACGTGGTTTAAAGGTTGCCTCGTCATCTCCAATGTTGTCATTAAAAATAGCGTCTGGCGTGCTAAAACTCTCGTTTAAATTGTTGGGCGTCTTTACTGTTTTTTAGGTGTCTCTTTGTTATCTTGTTTTTGTATTCTAGGGTTTTTATCTGCATACGTCTTCAATAAAAGTGTTGTTTTCCTACCTTGATATTGTGTATATTCATTATCTTTTGTAATTTTTCCTAATTTTCCATCACCATCACTATTTTCATCCATTGGGCTAACTAATTATCAACTTTTTGCAAAAAAACGAAACTCTAATAACTTAAAATATCGTTATAATTGCAGAGCGCTTATTTACATGCGTTATACCACACAACCTTTTGAGAATTTATAAGATTATTACTGTTTGTTTATTGACTTTTTACCAATATCTCTTCTAGTAAATGTTCAAACAAGAAATTGCTAATGACTAAACTTTTTCTACAACTTTTATTTTAAACTTTTTTCTGTAAAATTAATAGTTTCGAAGTTATTACAAGTTAATTTTAAAAATCCTGTGACTGAGCGGTTAACGTCAGCTGGGCATAAAAACGTCATCCAACAACTGGCCAGGTATTACTATGATTTCTCGGATTACGCTATGCATACTTTAATCTTATTAACCTCGTAGTACAACATTGAAAGCATTGTAACTTCGAAAGTATTAATTTTAGAGAAAAAAAAGTTTAAATTTAAAGTTGTGGAAAATTTATCGGTTTAAAAGTTTGATTATAATCAAGTTATTATGTAAACGATTATTAGAAAAGATATCCGAAAGAAGTCAATAAACAAACAGTAATAATCTTATAAATCGTGAATGATAAGTAATACGAAAAACATTATAAAAGAAAAATGATGGGAAATTAAATTATCTATAATAAAGGTCCTTAAAATTGTGGGCCACAAGTGCACGGTTACGACAATGGCGGCACTTCCTTTCGCCATATTTGTAGGTATTTTGTGTTTTTATGTTTATTACGTCATACTCCATTTATTAGTAAAAAAAATAACTCATAGCTTTTAGCACTCACGGTCCCAACAGAGAAACTTGTGGTGCCGCGCGTATGCATCCCCATACAGTCCAATTAGACAGGACCCGAACTTCCCACTTTGTTCGTTCTTTTATCCCTAGAGTTTCTAGAATGTGGAACCTGCTGCCTGCAGAGGTCTTTCCTTTCCCCAAATATTCAAGTATTTAAGTCCCGTGTCAACAAACTCTCTTTTACCTCGCTTAAGACACCCACGGTATGTTAGTATTTAGGCTTTTAGCCTTCGTGGTTTGTCCAAAGATAAAAAAAAAGCGAATCATGCATTATGGACAAGAATAACTCGCTCCCCATTGCCTGTACTATGTACTAATGTACAAAACTTTTAAAAGGAATAATTTTTTTTTTGAAAAATTAATAATAAAAAAGTTTTTATATGGTGCAGAACTTAAGTAGTTACGCTGTATATAAAAGAATATGTTACATAATTAGTATAATTTGTAGTTATAGCGAGAATACTGTAATTTAAAAATTTTGGGACGTTTTAGAGAAATTCAAATAGAGTCTTCTGATTAATACATAAAAATTAAAATTAGATATTAAAAACTTATGTCAGAAAACTCCTACATACCGACTTTAATTGAAATATTCAACATAACAAATATGATTGAAATCAATGAAAACTATTTTTTGAACATTGACACCCTGTATCTCAATTATTATCAATTTTTGTAAAAGGTAAGTTGGGTTAAATCGCGATATTTCAACTTTACAATTCTTCAGGTAAATTTTGGCCTATTACTTAGACCACCCTGTATAATGAAATTAGGAAATCACAAAAAACACTTTTAATAGCTAGTTAAACAATTATTACTTATAATCTTACCACTTCAATATCGTGTTTAATTTCCGTCACATCAGGTTTCTCAGGATCATTCTGAACAGACATGAAAAAATAACATTTCCAAATGTATGAGATACTATTCAGGGTGATCAACCTTAAGTCGGCACTATTGCCAACTTCTTTAATATTGGAGATACAAACTCGCTTAAATTGGTGAAGTTGCAGTATTGTTGTCGATTTATTGCAAAAAAAAAACTTTTTAAATGAAATAGCCCGCATATTATATCACTATTCGAAAGAGATCTATGAAAAGCTTTAAAAAAGTCTACATGTGATATATCAATTTTTACTAGTTTTGAAAATACGACCAGCCTCGGGAATTTAATAGTAAACTTTTAAACGAAACAACCTGTATATTGTAGCACCATTAATTATATATTTTAAAAGAGCTTCAAAAAAATATATTTGGTATGTCTATCTCTTATAGATCTGGAAATATGGCCATCCAAATCTAAAAATAGTAGATATAATGGCCATTTTATCAACGACACTAAACTTTGTGCTTATAGCTTAAAAATGTGGAGATAATGGAAATTTGACATATTTCAAATTTGGATAGCCATATTTCTAAAACTATAAGAGATAACTAGGTATATCAAATGTCCTATTTTCTTAAAGCTCTTTAAAATATCTATTTAATGGTAATGCATTACACAGGGTGTATTATTAAAAAATGCTAATTTTCTATCAAATTCCTGGGAATGGCCATTCGCCATATTTCTAAATCAATTAAAAATTGGATATATCACATTTGGACTTTTTTAAAGCTCTTTGATAGAACTTTCGAATGATAATAAAGGGCGCTTAAAAATGCGAAAATATAGTTTTAAAAAATCTGGAAAATAAAAGCATTAAAAAGTATTAAAAAAGTCTTATACATTTTTTCCTTATCGCTTATGTTTATTTGGGAAAATTGGGTGAAAACTAAAATAAATAGTTTTTCTTCATAAATAATTTATTTTACTTTGTACAGTACAGTACAGTAAATAGTATTAGGATAAGTTAAATTTTATGTAAGTAGTAAGCCAAAAGTAATAATTTATTCAACAAAAGTTGCAATTTCCATTACATTTTTATGCTATTTAATAATAGTTAAAAAATATATTTATACCCGATTTTATTTGCAAAAATAACACATATATAATTTTGAATCTCCCTGTATATCATAAGGCGATTCTTTTTACCTATTTTATTCAAAAAACATATTTTTTTCACTGCAATGTAAAAAATATTTTTATTTTAATACTTTTTTAACATTAACCTTAATTTTTCCCAAGTATCCATAACCAATAGGCAAAAATTTTATAAGACATTTTTAATTACTTTTTAATAAGGTAGTTTCAAAAACATATTTTTCCGATTTTATTTATTTTTTAAAGTAATATTTTTGCGATTTTAAACTACCCAGTATATCCTACGACGATTTTTATTATAGATTTTAGCATTTCAGACAATGAAAAATTTTTATAAAAAAATAACTTTTTTCTAAATATTAAAAATACATTTTTTTACAGATATAGTCAAGTTCATCAGAGGACACACCGTATATTAGTGTATTTGTGTACCGGAACATAGTTTCTTTACAAAAACAATCCTACGAAGCCTCAGCAAATCATTACTTTCTGATATTTTTAAATAGTCTGGAAATCCTGTAACAAATGGTTGTCTTTTCCGCAAGCACTTGCACATCAATTCATTGTATACGACGCTAAACAAGAACAGAAAATATGCTTCATACTCACCCTGACAATGGCGTCTTCTTTTCGGCCATCCCCGCACACTTCCGACCTCTTCTCTTTCTCCTTAAGTCCTTCTTGAACCATCGCCGCAATGTTGTCGATTGTTTCCGATTCGCTGGACGCTTTCCGTCGCGTCTTTGCTGGAATGATCGCGTCCAGTTCATCTGTCGATTGTCGACTTTCCGGCAACTTGCTTCCCTCGAGAATTGTCGCAATAGCTGCCGGATCGGAATGGACTGGGAGAGGTGATGTCTTGGTTTCAACGGGCTCTCTGTAGATTTGTTGGTCCGTCGAAGATACTTCTGAAAAGGTCTGGAGAATAAAAAATTCGTTAAAAATTTGAACACCACCACATTAAGTACATCTAACTTTTTTAGTTTTGGAAATACGGCCATCCCAATTAGGTATTCGGGTAATATTTAAAGTACCGCTATTTTGTAGTAGGTGAAGATAGTGACTTTATATTCTAGGGTTATAAAGTACCCATCAGGAGCTTAAAAATGATGTATCACTCGATCCCCCTTCCCATTTAAGAATTTTGGGGTGGGGGCCCTGGTGGCTAGGGGGTTGAAGGGGCGCCGTCCAATTTTTGTAAAAAACGTTTGCCCTCAATAAATATCCTAATGTGTTTCGGCGATTTTCTCAAATCTGTCTCTTTTCACAGATAACTGAGTACTAACTTTTTAAATGAACACTCCGTATATACTACAAAATTATACACATACACCTCAGGGGTGGAGTACCTTGAGATTTTAGGTTATGTTTTAAACTAACTTTCTTTTATGTACAGGGTGTTCCAACTCTATTTATACACAAAATAACTTAGCCCCTTAGGAAGATACAAAAATGTTTGTTTAAATCATTTATTTATTTATTAGTTTGGTAAAAAATACTTAACTTACCAATGAATGAACAAATGATTTACTGATGCAATAACAGTTTTATACAAAACTTGTTTTAACTTTTTGCTAGCAAGCAAAACATCTTCAAAAATGTTTAACTGTCATTTGTTCAATATATTAGAAAAGCCTTGGAAGCAATTAAGAGGGTAGTAGATAATTTGTTTAACTTAACATTGACGGTATGATCCTTAATGTGCGCAAATGCAAAACAACTCTAAAAGCAGTAGAATTTGTATAAATTTTTTTATCTTTGGACAACCAACGAAGGCTAAAAGCCTAAATACTAACGTACCGTGGGGGTCTTAAGCGAGGTAAGAGGGAGTTTGTTGACACGGGACTTAAATACTTGAAGATTTGGGAGAGAAGGAAAGAACCAGAACTAACCAGAATTTGTATGATTATGCAGAGATTAAGGATCATACCGTTAATGTTAAGTTAAACAAATTATCTGCCACCAACTTAACTGTTTCTAAGAATTTTCTAATATTTTAAACCAATAAGAGTTAAAGATTAGCTTACCGTTAAATTTACCTGATTAGCAAAAAGCTTATACAAATTCCATACAAGATTGTTGATGACTTCATACAATTTTCGAGATGCCCGTACTGGCTCCTTAATTTTTAAAAAGATTAATATCATTTCTCGGGTCTGTATTTATGAACATTATTTGTACTATATTTGAAACTATAAGGGAATTATATTTTAAACTATAGGAGACTTATGTGATTATTTCTCAGAAAAGTGTAAATTACTGTATTTTTTACTACATTACCTTGTCTCTTTCAATTTTGGTTTCCTCTTCTTTAGATACCCTCATCGTTTTGCTAGGCTTTCTTTTTCTTCTAGACTTGGTACTATCCAGACTATCTTCATTACTATGCATAGAACCTGAGTCGTCTTCTTTAGGGTTTGTTGGAGTTGGTACCTATAATATTAAAGCAACACGATTAGAAGGCTTAAATAAACATGTTAGAAACAGAAACACTAAACAAAAATCATTTAAAAATGTAATTACATTTTATTAGTAAATAAAAACATACTTTAAGTCATAGTAAGGATTGCCCTAAAATTAAACATGCTTTGCGCATATGTATATAAACTCAGCTTAAAATATCATAAGGGAACATGCGGTTTTGTTGTAAATAGTAGTAGATTTTCAAAAAATGACATGGTTTCTTGATAGTTTTTTTTTTATTGTAACAGTTTGAATTAATTAGAAAACATTAATGCCTAAAACAGAGGTTTCCAAACTTATTTGTATCAGTGTGTGACTCACCAGAGCCAGATTTGAGGAAGAGCAGGCGGGGCTACCGCCCCGCGGCCTTCACAGTAAGGGACCCCCACAACTACTTGTTTTGATTGAAAGAAGCTCGCAATATAAGAATATAAGGATAAGGACCTTTTTGCCCCTCATCATTTTTTGGGGTAAAAAATTTGATTGCCTTTCATTTCAGGCTCCACAGGGTGGGATGGTCCCGGGGTCACCACACCTCCAAATCCGGCCCTGGTTGCAACGCCCTTGGGAACTTTCTTACAACGCCCCTCATGTGTCGGCCTGTTCAAAAATATCTACCAGTTTTAGTACTAACCTAGTAGCAGTATTAAACAGTAATAAAATGTTCTATCACAAAGTAACGGACAACTCAATCCAGTAGTATTTGTACATTTGTACTTTTTAATAGAAAATAAGAACAAAGCCAAAACATAAGCATTAAAATGAATTTAAAAAGATATATGTCCAGGATGTGCTTGATTTTCCGAGCATAACTTCTGAAAACGAAGTATTAGTTTGGAAATTTTTACTCCTATTTCTTTTTACTTCAATTTTTGAACAGTACTTATTCTTTATTTCAGCAACTGCACTGTGGTATTCCATCATGCCAGGTAAGGTCATCCATAAGATCATGGATTATGAGGGAATCACAAGACTGGTGGAGGAGAACACCAGGACAGCGTCAGGCGAAAGTGTTCATCAAGGCTTACTCGCCAGAATTTACAAAAGACCTTCTGAATTATAACCGGAAGGCAGTAAGAATAATAGTGGGTCAACTGACAGGTCATTGCAGACTGAATAAACACATGGAAACTATGGGCCTGGCAGAAGAAAACCTATGTAGGTTCTGCCAGGAGGAGGAAGAAAACGCAGAACACGTATGGTGCTACTGCGAAGCCCTTTGTCGTCTGCGGTTTGCAAGGCTGGGTGAAGAAAAACCTAAAGCGGCAAGATATACCAAGGGGCCAGTTTCAAGCTTGTGGAGTCTAATTAAACAGACCGGCTTGGATAGCGTGCTCTAACCTATGGACGGAGGACACACAATAAACCTGAGCAGGTTGCAGTGTTATAGGATATGCAATCCACCTCCTAATCTAATCTAATCTAACTGCAGAAAATGTTGTTTCGCACAAGTACGAAATCACAAATGGTAATAGAAAATTGTTTTTATGATGTAAAAGGATATTTTAAAATTTTTCTGTAATTTGTAACTGTTTTAAAATACATTAGTTTGTCTGGCATTTAATTTTATTTTTTATAAACTTAAGATTTTTAAAACAATATTTTTGTACATTTTTAGTTATAGTATGAGTTTTTATATTTTGACGTTGTCATATCCTTTTGGATTGTTATAGACAAAAAAGTGAAATAAATAAATAAATAAGAACAGTTAATGCTGCAGTGCTAATATTTCAAATCTTCAAAATTCAAATGCCCCTAGTCGAATCGAAGCTTTATGTTGGTGTTTTGCCAAAAATAATAATTACTTTAAAGTTATCTTGCAACTAACGAACCATTTTACAACATTTACAATATAAGAATATTTTCGGTCAATTCTAATGGTAGGGGAGCCAAAGAAGGGGATTTCGGGAGTTACTACAGCTCGGCAGATTAATATACCGGAGGATACCTTGTTAAGTACCTCGACCAAATATGAGCCTCGTATACAGGGCCGATCGTAAAAAACAAAAATATATTTATCAGAAATTTTCGAACGCGTCAGATTAAGATAGGGTGAGTTAATTACATGCTAAACAGTGTATATTCCACTAATCTGACAAGTTGCTAGTAACGAAAAGAAAGCGGTCAAAGTTGTAAAAAAAAGAAACGACATTTTGACATTCTCAAGTGTTTTTTTATTTTGAAGAAAGATATAATCCGATACGATCTGAAGGATTTACACAATCAGTCATCATAACAGTATTTTTTGACATATTTAAAAGTCCAAAGATACTTCCCCCACCGATGAAAAGGTATACATTATATAACATTTTTTTTCTTATCATCTAAGCTTTGCAACCCAGTAGGTCTCTATGACACTTGAGTAAATTCCCATTTAGCATTGTGGGCTTCCCTACTATAATGCAAATCAGTCAATAATGACATATAGATTAAAAAGTGTGTTATAAGCATGAAAAGGCAGAACATAGAGGGTGACATTATTGGAATTTTGTTGAAAAGGTATTAAACTAAAGTTTTTAAAATTTAAAAATGATTAGCATGAAAATGAGGTATAAGTCGTCCACCATATCCATTTATAAAAATATTCCGAAAGTACGTTGAGCTGCCACTTTTGACTTTTATGTCATTGATATGTAGAAGACTTTGTCCATATAATTTAAAATTTGATCCCAATATACCGAATCGTTCAGAAATGACTTTGCTTGTTTAAAAAGTAGTATAACGGTTATTTATACAATAATTAACTACTATAGGTTAAATACTCAAACAGTAAATATGAAAAAGTACATGTACTTACATTAGTAGTCCCACTGGAATTACTGTTTTCATCATAACTGCTCGCTGCCTGGACAATAACACTGTGGCTTTGTGATGACGGCCTGTCCAACGGAGGTTTTTCAGCAATTGGGTTAGTTAGGGTCGTGGTAGAAGGTTGTTCTTGTTTGGCTTCTTGGTAAGGAACAGCCTTTGGGACAAAATATAAAAGAAGAAAAATTGTAGACATTATATATTTTAAAATAATTTAATGTTCATACACAAAACACTTAGTAAATCGCAGGTTAAGAAGAAGACCAACATAACTCTAAAAAGTACATAAACCCGTTTTAATTAGTATTGGATTTTATATATGTATATTTTTATGTACAATGTCCTTACAATTCAATCGGCATTTTTTTATAATATTCCGTTTGTGTGTTGTGCCAGTCTTCTTTTTAATCAGCGAAATTAAGTTCTATTTAAAAACGTACACACAGGGTAATACAAATTTTAGACTGGTCTTAGGATGATATGTCAATATGATCGGGTTTTTAGTACTTACAAATTTCAGAAATTCCTAGCCCAAAAATTTAGAACTTTGTAGTTTTTTTCACTATAATATTTTGGAAATACACAATGGCCTACAATGGCTTATTTTTAATTGTTATATAATTTTAAATATTAAGCAATGTGGACGTGTAGACAGTTTTATTCACTGCATATGTATACCACATGTCTGGGTCAATACTTTTTAATTCCTGAGAAAGTCACTGAAGAATCTTCAGAAAGCAAAAAAGAACATTGAAGCCTGTGATTTAAATGTGATATTGTTACCCTAATTTCCATAATTGAAAATTTTACAGGACAAAAAAAATTTCCTTTAGCCTTTGATTTGAAATGTTAAATGTTTAAGTGTGCCATAAAAGTTATATTATTATGACAGGAGGTATGACGTTATCGGCTAACGTTCGTTTATTGTCAAGTTAGTGGAGAGTGCAAATTGTGGAGTTACAACGTTTGCTTTAATGATATATGGCTTCTCTTGTACGTTTGTGCATGTGCACGAATCCATTGTCAGTTTTGTTGCATACCCTTTAGTCTTAAAAAAATCGCTAGAGAAACCATCAAAATTGCGATTGATTTTTTCCCGTAAAAATTATGAACCAATGGTCAAATTATGGGTCCAATACTTGTTGTGTTTAGTAGAATGGTGTAATCTTTAGGTAAACATTCAAAGTTTTCTGACTTTTAGTGCATTTTTAGCATTTTAATGACTTCCTTGACCAAAAAAATTCGAGTTTTCCAGGAAGAATTTACATTTAGGGGTTTTAAACAATATATGGACATGGGCAATCTTGCTACTAGTTTTTAGAAATAATAGTTTTATAGTTTTATTGATACCTATTAGTCAAATTTTATGTATACTTTTATTTTTATGTTTTCGTTTCTTGTGTGTGCTATTATAAGCTTATCATTATTTTGTTAATTTACCTGATGACGTATGTAAAATCTGTGTGATTAGAAACATGAATAAATATCTATCTATCTATCTATCTAAGCTAAGAACCCTATCTGTGGGTTGGTTCGCTCTTGTTCTCAAGTCTCATATATACTTATTGGACTAATAACGGTGATGTAGCTAACTCTTGGGAAGCTGTTAACAAAGCAGTTTATTTTGTGAAATTAAAATTACCTTTTCTGTCATTGGGTTTAGCCTCTCCAAAATAGAGTCAACCCTTATGTTACTTCTTTTCTGATTTTTTCCAATGTCCGAACTAGAAACTGTAGCGGTTGCAGCAGCTAAGACCCCAATACCCATATTTAGGCCTGGGCTAGATGATTTTGGCCCTGGACTTAGAGATTTTCGACCTAAAAATGATATAATAAAATCAGGACGCCTATGACTCAAATAAACACTATTTATTTTTAAATAAAAGATTATTTAGCGTTTCTTCTGGATAGACATTTGTTTTTTATTTTAAAAAAATACACTTTTCAAATTCTTTTGCAAAATAAAAAAAAATTATAAAAATAAATAAATAAATAAATAAATAAATGTTTTATTTACGGACCAGCCATTTTACAATACCTAAAAGGAAAAATATACAAACAAAAAAATTAAATATTAATAATAAAAAGAAGTCTTACTTTAAATACAAACAAAGCCACTGACTTTGAGTTTATAAAATATATATCAATTAATTTCCCTGATTTACATCAAGAACAAACATTTTATTTTGCAATATTGTTTTTAACTTTGGGAGAGTTATACTGAACAAGTCTATATCTTTGCAGTAGGTGTTAGCTAAATTAGAAAATCTGTTTATTGGAGATGCCCTACCATAGTTAGTACGATGATATTCAATATGGAAATATCACAAAAGGTTACTTTTATAATGTAATATATATATGATAAAAGGTCTTTTCACATGCACATTATTAAAAATAAGATATTTGTCTAGTTTAAAGGATATTTGTGAAATCCTAGGGTCTTGTTAAATATCCTTGTAACAAACCTGAAGTTGGCGATTGGCTAAAAAAATTTAAATCCAGTTAAAAATTGCAAATATGCTTCAATATAATAAAAGTTATCTAAAAATATTTTACATTAAAAAGTACTAAAATCAAAACTTTAAAAATCTGCATAATACAGGAACTATTTAATATTAAAAACATATAAAAGGCCATGACTCTAACTTTTTTTCTAAATAACTTTTTTCATAAAGTTTTGTATTTTTTTTTTAAAGGAATTTTTACGTTTGACCCTTCAGGTTTTTGCAAGGATATTTAAAAAGACCTAGAATGTCACAAATGTTCTTTTAACTGAAAATATGTATATGCATATAAAAAACCCTTTTTCTGACAAATTACAAATAAAAGGTTTCTTATTTGTTGCACACCGAAAGAATCACATAAAATCACATTGTATTATACAGGAATCAACCTCACAACCAAATATTATCAACCACAAGACTGTCTTATTGGCAGGAGCAACTTGTCCTTCTAGATCGTCAAATTGTTAGTTATATCACGTACCAGAAGCAATAAGAACATTTTAAAAACTCACCTGGACTAAGAGGTTTTAATCCAAGACTAGAACTCGTAAGTCCAGGGCTAGCCGACTTTAAGCCAGGACTCATGGAGGTTGACCTGATTGTACCTGGGCTAACGGCAGACTTCAGGTTGGGCGTGGCGCTCTTGGTGAGCTCCATCGCCTGCATGTCCAGCATACTAGGCGGTAGGCTATTAATCTTGCTAGTGTCTCGCACGCTAAGGCTAATAGCCGCTGGGGTTGTAGGGAGCTCGCCATTTTGGTTACCTATAGAAAAAAAAAACATTTTTATTTACTAGATTCTCAAGTAAGTTCTTATATTCCAAAGCGAGCAAAAATCAGTTCTCCTTATGCTTAAATCTGCATCGAATTTAACCTACTATATGACACAGCTCTCTTAGGTATAGCTTAAGTAAGTGGTATAAAAATCTAGTCCAGTGACACCCTGTATAGTATGTAGACCAATTACTCCGTCAATTGTGGGCCGATTTTCAAAATTCTTTTTATTTGAAAGAGTGCACTTCCGCGGAGGTCCCATAAGAAAACCCAGTCAGGATCGCAAAAGACAAAGGTACTAGACTTATTTTCCAGCCAAAGCTGCCTCTAGTCGATATAATACATATGCTGGATGTTTGAACAATCAAGGTCATGTCGATGTCGTTGTCATTTAGCTAATAGTTAATATTTTTAGTTTTTTTGTAATTGCGTATATTTTATTTTTGGGGGTCAGGTGTTTCCGTTTATACCCAACTCTATCTATCGGGGGTTTTGTGCGAAGAGTTTACATGACAGAAAAAGGTACTAGTACTGTTTTTTTAGTAGAAGGTCACCAATTAAATGTTAATAATAAAAAACTAAAAAGAGTAAAATAAATAAAAAAATCAAATCGACTTCAAAAGATAATTAAAACTCACTAAAAATTTAATAATAATGAATAAAAAAATTTGAAAAATAAGTTTTGGTAATAACATATGGTATTAAAGTATAAAAATCATTGTATTGAGATTAATGTTTAGTAGTTTAGAAGAATGTTATTACCAGACTTTATTATTTTATTTTTTTTATTCATTATTTTTTAGTTAGTTTTATTTATCTTTATGAAGTCAGTTTGATTTTTTTTTAATATTTATTTTTTAACAATAATTATTATTATTTTTCATAATCCTAAAAATTAGTTAAAGATCATTTAACGCAAAAAATGTATCCCAGATTAAATAATAAAGGATTTCACAAATGTTACAATACAAGTTGATATGTACTTCTACTATTACCGGAAGTGCCTGAAAGATGAAATATTTGCCCTATAAAGACCGCAAAAATCTATCAATGCTAGTTTTCTAGATCTTTTAATAGGACACTCAACGTAAACAACCCAATATTTTAGAAGTTAAACTCCATCTATCACGACTGAAAATATTTCTTACCATTACGAGTAAGGCTTAAATCCACACAATCTCTAGGAAACAGACCATCATTTTTAAACATTTCATTTAGCATATGAGTGTGAGGCAACATTTTCATTGCCTCGGTGGTGGTTGGGGTATGCCAAGATGGTTGGTGCAACAGAGAGTGCTCCGCTTGCATATGGGCGAGCTGAGGTTGGCGGGGAAAATAGCTAGGAACCTACAAAATGAAAACGTATTAAACATTTCGGTAACTGTCTGAAAAGTTGTGACAACGCCAATTTGGATTTTATGCGGGTGTTTTTGGGAGCGCTGATTACGAATCTGAAAGATTATTTAGTCAGAAACGTTTCGTTTTCAAGACACACATCAATTAACTTAATAACTAAACTAAACTTATTCTTAGTATATTCCTCCTTCTTTTTGCAAACAACTTTTTTTATATTGCAAAACTTCACTTTTAATCAATTCAATCGCAGTGGCAATGGCGGCGCTATGGGTAGATGGTTGCGGTGTTTTAAGGCTGAATCATCACAATTTTATAAGAAAAAAAGCAAAATAAATAAAAAAACAGGGTTATTATGTAATTTGTGTGCCATTTTGCCTGTAAATCAAGAATTGTGTGCAAAAATGGGGAATATAATAAAAATAAGGTTAGTGTAATTTTCAAGGTCGATAATGTATATCTCGAAAATAAAACATTTGCGTCCACAAATTATTTCATTCTCACAAATATAATAACTTTAAATACTAAAATAATTATAGGAACCCTTTACAATAGAGCTTAATTACAATGCAGTCGTTATAAACCTGGCATTGAACAGTGGAATTTTGCTTGGAATGAACTAATTAATTCAGAGTATATAAGAAACAACTCACCTGTAGGTGATTCCATGCCGAGTTAGCAGGAGGCACATGCCTATTATGTGGTTGGTGTGGTGGTCCTCCTCCAGACATATTGATAATTTTTTTCTGAATAATACAGGAAATTAATCTCCAAGCCCCATATCAAAATTTAGTTATATTAATCTGGTGGCATAACTCTATTAACCGTCGATTTACATACGTTACGATCTAGAGCTTGGCTTTTAGTGTAACTCCTTGGATTTCTTGGTAGTTAATACCTAATTAAACAAAAAAAAAATCACTACTACTACCTTAACAAAAAAAAATTAAATAAATTCTTTCAAAAAACTGGTAATTATTTCAACAAAAATAGAAACCTATTTCATTAATTGTAAAAGTCAGGAAACATGCTTAGTATTGATTATTCTGTTTCTTAATTGAAAATAAAATTTTGGTTAGTTCAAACATATTAGGCAAAATATGTGACATTGCACTACCTATCCAAATAACTATGATGAAAAACACTTTTAATATGTGATGTACACCAAAGTAAGACAAAATTATTTTCAAATCCATTTACCTAAGTCAGCTAAATAACCAATGTGGTATTTTTTAGCAAGTTTTTGTCAGGGCGGTCAATATTAGGCCTGCATTATTTATTACTTTGACTGTTCTTAAAAGGTTCGTTTTTACTTGTTTTATAAAAGCATGTATATCTTTATTAGGAAATAATTTTGTAAAAACAGCTTATTTTTTGTTAAGTTTCTTATTAGTGTTTTTCATTTCTGAACTTTAATAAATATAAAGATAACATTCCGTATACTGTATTATCTTGGTATTACCATTAACAAGATATTTCAAAGAGCTTAAAAAAATACCACATGTGATTTGTCATTTTTTCAGATTTGGATACTCATATTTCTGAAACTATTAGGGAAATAAGTATCAAATGCGGTTCTTAGAGCTAATTAAAATTTCTTTTTAATGGTGATACAATATACAGGGAGTTACAAATTTAAGGGGCACTATTAGGATTTCGGAAACGGTAAGGTATACAGAGTTGGTTAAATTGGAGGAAAGTTAGGCATTTTTATGCTTAACAATATTTAGTTTTAAAGATTTGCAGTCATTCCAAAATTACTTGGAAAAAACCCAAAATTTTGCGAAACAGTTTCTATTTGGATTGTATTTTTACATTGTTTAAAGCCATTTTTTATTTTCTGCCAGAGCGGTGTAAGTCGTATACTGATAGTAGACGAATCGTCCTCACTTACCAAGTAAAATTTATTTTAATTTAACAAATTTATTTGAACTTTAGGCACAGATATCTCAAAACAAAATATTTAAAAAAACCAAGCTTTATATATTTTCAACGAAACTAGAAATAATTTTAAAAATCTGAGTAGTCCAATGGATTCCACTCAAAAAAGTGCCTTTAGAATGTTTACACCGTTTTGGGAAGTTTTCAAAAATGACGGACTTACGAATTTTTTTCAAAATGGCCAAAAAATGAAAAACGCCATATATCTCGGATACCGATAGAGATTTCGGGATGCGGTTTTCACCATTCATCTAATTTCGAAAATCGAGCCCGAGACACTTATGTCAACTTTTTTTCTATCTGGTCAGGAAATACGAGTTTCCTGTTAAAACAGTCGAAATAGCACCACCCTATATGTATATTTACCCCTGAATTTGCTTTAAAAATTAAAACAAATAATGTGCAATCAGATTTGTTCTATCAAGTTATCCTCAAGTTCTATTAAGTTATTAAATTATATTCCCCCGATTACTAACTTATTTCGTTGTTTTTTGGTTATTGACCAGTATTTAGAGAGATTTAAATAAGTAATCTGACTAGTATTCCGCCTTCGTAACAAATAGAGTTGTATTAACAAAATCTTTGTGTTAAGAAACCAATATAAGTGGTATTTTTTCGAGTCATGATCAGTTTCACTTCCCTCAGTTTGTTGACCTGTAAGTAATCCTGATCATTTGATCCCGTGACTGATGCTATTTAAAAATAAATAAACATTTAGAATCAAGTTAGCCACAAGTTTCAAAAAAATGGTATCAGTTTCAGTTTGATCAGCCTGATCAAGTGTCGAAAGAATACCACTAAAACGGTCGTATTCACCAAGTGGTCACTAACCTTATCAAACTGATAGCAGCTAATGCCAATGCGAAAAAGCATTAGCATTAGCTGCTCTCAGTCTGATAAAGTTAGTGAAAGCTTGGTAAATACGACCGTAAGTGAGTTAATGGTGTAGCTAGGTCAGCAGGGGCCCTGGGGCAAAAGAAAAGGTGTATTAAAAACAACTTTATTTAAACATTTTCACCCAATGACCACCCCAAAATATTTTGAGAGCAATTGTTTTTGGTATTTCACTACTAGGACCGGGAGCCCCTCTCAAGTCCAAGGGGCCCCTTAAGCCTGGGGGCACTGCCACGCCTAGCCCCCTCCCCATAGTAGCTACGCCACTGAAGTTAGTATTTCTTTGGGTTTTATTTAAGAAAATACGAAACAATACCTGACAAACTTGCTTTACAACTATTCCTAGTATTTATGGACGCATAAATATCCCACTAATGTTGTTAACAAATCGAGCAATGTTTTTTTATACGGTACTCTGTTATGATGCCAGTATTTTCTAAAACCGCGTCAACCTCGTAAATCTATTTGGACGTAGGAACAAATGCCGTCGAGACCGAGCGAGGTTCTTTTGAAAAAATATCAGCCTCACTTCCCGCAGTTCTTTCACTGATCATGTCTCGAAAGAATACCACTCTAATAAAGGAGTGTCTTTACTTATGGTATACTTCACTAACCTACTTTAAGATACTATATATATTTGGATTTTGTACAGAACTTTACACTCATTTAGATCTTCATTTTTTTGCGGCGAAGCTCACAGCCAAGCATAATTTTAATATTGAACTTAGCTCATCTTTTCCACATTTATGTTTTTGATGAGATATCATTTCTTTTTGTAAAGAAAATAAATATTAAATAATACAAACACTATAACCATTTTATTCATTTCATGCCTTGGGTATCCAGTTTGTTTATTGGGGTGAAAACAATACAAGAAACATAATTTTGTATTAGTTGTCAATATATTATTGATAATTCAAGAAGAAAATAAAAAAGTTACGTTTCCGCCCGGGATCGAACCGAGGACCTTCCGGGTGTTAGGCGGATGTCTATTTTATTGGGCCATACCCTGAACTCAGGGCCCCAATTAATTTATTATTTTTCATATAATTACATATTTCATCTACATCCTCAACTTATATATTGTATTTTATTTCTGCAATTGACTAGGTTGCCTAGCAATAAGCAGAAGATTGACCCTGGTCAAGGACCAGGCGCGCAGGGGGATGGGAGGTGATCCTTAAAATTGTTGATTTGTAAGCATCTTCCCGTATAAACTTGAGGCATTTAGGTTTTTTGTTTTTGTTTGTTTGTTCTATGCAATTGTGTTGTTATGACATAAGATGGTGGTGGAACTTCACGGGAAAAATTTAATCAAAAACCCGCTCGATACTTAATGTTAGGTAGATGTGATAACCACTACACCACGGACCAACTTATCATATTAAATATTTATTTTTAATGATTCAAACGCTACATTATTTTTTTGTATTGTACCCTTGCACACAATTACCAAGCTGGATTTCAAATTTTATCTTTCTAGGTCATCTGGAAATGGGTTAGGTTTTTGATCTATATGTCAGTGAGTCAGTCAGTGGAAAATTGACGACTTTTGGAACTTCATATTTTTTTATAACCGTTTGAACAAGCTTCATGAAATTTGGGCTTTTACTTGTCTTTATAGGTATAAATAAACACATAAAGTTTAATCAGGGTTCTTAACAACTTTGTTTATTCAAATTCCCTGACTTTTTCAGGTTTTCCCTGACCATTTTAATCGAATTCCAGTTTTTGCTTCCCAATTTTTATCATGAAAAGTGGACACCTAGTATATCTATTTTACACATATCAAAACACAAACAAATTAACTTATATCGCGACTTCACCATTTTATTTTATAGGCATTATTTTAGTTTTACGGCGTTTTAAATGTTTTTTTTTTGACAAAGAAAAAATATTTTTGTTTTACTTAAAGAAAAGCAATTATAATGAATCAGTTAACATGTTAAATGACAAAATAAATAAATTAATAATTTTAATTTGTAAAATTTATGAGTGCATAGATTGATTCTGAATTTTGAGAAATTATTAGCTCTAGAAGGGCGATTATTGATTAAATTTGTGAAAAAGACCAAATCTTTAACTAAAATATTGCCATAAAAGAGGTGCACTTAACACTAAGTATGTTAAAAAAATCTAGTTTTTTTTTTAATTCAGCTATTTCCAGCTGCAATAATGACGCTTCATTCTCTAGTTTAATAATTATTTTTAAGGGAAATTTTATGTTCTACAAAAAATGTCTCCTAACATTTTTCGATAAATTCATTCCTACCTCCTTGGATATAAACTGAATCATATACCAATCTTTTGCCTATTAATGAATCCTCTAACATATTTTCTACCAACATGTTTTTATTGATAGAAGAAGGAAATTAGATTTACGAGGGACGTTTCATAAATAAATATGGAAGTGTGTTTGATGAATTTATTTTTTTTTATTTTTGTAAAAGAAATAATATGAAAAAAGTTTGCGTTTGTGAAGGAAATAAAATAATTTTCCAGGTCGAAGTTTAAAATTTCCCGGTTTTTAGTCTATTTTTAGCGTTTTCCTGACTTTTCCCTGACGTAAAACAAATTCCCTGATTTCTTCAGATTCTCCAGGTCGCTAGGAACCCTGTTAATGTATTTACGTTAAATAGGTTTTGAGTTATGGAGGGGTCAAAAGTGGCACCACGTGGTTCGTGTAGTATTACTTGCGTAGCTGTAGCCAGTTTGTTTGCTCGAACTTGGCTTGACACGCTACCTCGTGTTTTGATATTCACACAGTATGGATCGCACCAAAACGCTACAATATTTTGTTTTTTTATCTTTGGACAAACCACGAAGGCTAAAAACCTAAATACTAACGTACCGTGGGTGTCTTAAGCGAGGTAAGAGGGATTTTGTTGACACGGGACTTAAATACTTAAAGATTTGGGGGAAGGAAAGACCTCCGCGGGTAGCAGGTTCCACAATCTAGAAACTTTAAGGATAAAAGAACGAACAAAGTGAGAAGTTCGGGGCCTGTCCAGTTGGACCGTATAAGGATGCATACGCGCGGAACCACGAGTTTCTCTGTATGTTACGCGATTACTCCGGTGTTTGTGGATCGATTTTATTATTTTTTTAAGTCTGGAAGATTGCACTTCCGCGGTGGTATCATAAAAAACCAAGTCAGGATCGCAATGCTGCCTCTAGGTAGGGATTATGCTCAGATAATAAAGAAAAAAGATTCGTCAAACTTGGGGTAAAATTTACCCTTTTACCGAACTAAAAGAAGTAATAGCGTGTACCAGGATTGTGTTATAAAAGAACTAATGGACCAAACATTTTTGAATTTTAAATTACCATTTTAAAAAACTGCTTGCATGGTCCAAACCTAATAAATCCAAAATTTTACTTCAATTAACATAATACAGGGTGAATAAAACAGAAATATTCAAAAGTTAAGTACTTTTATTTAAAAGGAAAGAACAAAATTTTAGAAGTAAATATTAATAAATATTGAATTTTATGTCAAAGTTTAAAGTTTAAGCATACAAGTACAAAAAAATGTATTTGTTATTCTTTACGTTATGTATTAAAATTTTAATACTGGGCAAAAGGACTTTTAATTTCAAAGAAAATAAAATGTAAAAAATGACAAAAATATTTTTTTACTTTACTTAATGCTTTAACTTCAAATTTTCACATAAAATTTAATTCTTTACAACATTTACTTATAAAATTTTGTTTTAATTTTAAAAATACCAGAACTTTACCCTTTGGTCATTTTTCATATTTTTATTATATATATATATATATATATATATATATATATATATATATATATATATATATATATATATATATATATATATATATATATTATATTTCCAATCCGCGTAAAATTGTTTATTTATTAGTTTTGGACCATGCGACCAGTTTTCAAATTCAAATCTTTATTTAAGTTATCAATAATAAATTATTATTCCTTACGTTGACAGGTATCACAAAACAGTTTGATAAATTTTTTAAAAATAATTAATAATTTCTAAAAGGTAAACTCATTTTGGTCATACAGTAATGTCCATTTATAACAAACCCGCTTATTACGAACTTTCGTTTATAGCGAACCAAAAAAACACCCTTTACATGGTGTCCGGATTTCATAGCAAATGCAGGGTATCTTGGTTATAATTAGAGATAAACTTGCGGTTTTCGCGAACTGTTGGAACTTTTAATGAAACGAAAGATGACCCTAAATGATTTTTCATGGCCCTCTTGGTTATTTACATACAGGGCAAAATTATTTTTTTTCAATTTTTGGACCCCACCTCGTATTTCAAGTGTCTTATAAGTAACTTATGACAAAAGTAAAAATAAATATTGGTAGATATTTTTACGTAGAATCCTGTGATGTAGTTAGATTTTTTTTAATTTTATATTTTTTTAAGATATGAATTAAATATATGACTTTTCTTATGAAATAATGGAGTTTTTAATAATTGGATACTGTTTCTCTCTCTTAAGATTTTAATAAATTGCTGCACTTATAGAGCAAAGATAATCATAGGAGTACAATAATTTTTTTAAATTACATTTTATTTTGTCAAATATACCTATTGGGATTACAGACAACAGATACATAAATCTAAAAAATCTGTAAATTTACTTACTACCAAAATAGTATATTACATTACAAGGGTGAAAAATGACTTATTTCACACGAGTGGGAATATTGTTGCACGAGGCGTCAGCCGAGTGCGACAAACCCACGCGTGTAAGAAAGTGATTTTCACACAAGTAATGTACACTATTTTTCCTACGACCACAAGTTATTCACCAAAAAACAATAAAAGTTGTTTGTCTTCACGGAAAAAATAAGAAAACAATTGAAAACTTTGCATCACTAGGGTGATATATACTTTTCCTTACTGCGATATATTAAAATGTTTAACAATATTTTTATATCAAAAATCACCTACCTAGTCGCTTTTTATCATTTAAGTATTAAAAAGGTCCTCATTAAAAAAATATTGCATGGCTTTTTCAATGGAAATCCCATTAACAGCCTGATAACTCCAAATTTATTTTAAATAACAATGACAGCGATGACAGCTTTATATTCTACTTTGCAACACTAGTGTTGTAAAGTACTTTGCAACACTAGTGTTGTAAAGTACTTTGCAACACTAGTGTGATATAAGGCATTTTCTATGCATGAAAACAGTGTGCTATTTACTATTTTAACATGAAGGTATTCTGAATTAATAGGTTACTGAAAATTTGGGTAATTATTTACTTATCGGACACCACGCCGATTTTGATGATTTTTGGTACATGGGGGTTTTTGGTGCGCTGATTACAAATCTGAATTTTTAGTCGGCAATGTTTCTTTCTCGAGATATTTATTATCAATCTTGAATAGAAAACTAACCTAAATTCACCATATTCCCCTTCTTTTTGCACACAATTTTTGAGCTTTTGCTAAATTGGCACTTATTATTTCATTTCCACCACTTAGAAACCCATTTTTCTAGTTATTTTACTTATTTTTTCCATAAAATCAATCATTATAATCACAGTACCCATGGCTACTTTAATTGAAAGTGAAACTTTACAATTTTATTAAAAAAGGGTAAAATAAATGGAAAAATGGGTTTTTAAAAGGTGGAAATCAAATATTAAGTGTTAATTCAGCTTTAAATCAAGAACTGTGTGTAAAACAAAGGGGAATATAGTGAAAATAATGTAAATTTGCTTTTTAAGTTTGATGATGGATATCTTGAAAACAAAACGTTGTCAACTAAAAATTCTTTCAGATCCGTAATCGGCGCCCAAAGAAACCCCCGTATGCCAAAAATCATTAAAATCGGCGTGGTGTCCGATAAGTAAATAATTACCAAAATTTGTATTACTTACCTAATATGATTTTTTTTCCCATTTTTTTTTTTTTAATTCTTTGATTTAAAAACCAAATATTAGAAAAAAACAAAATAATAGAAATTTGGACAGCAATATTTAAATTGATCATTGATAGCACAGTAGGTTAATATTTCCTTAGCAGATATTAATGGTTCAATTAAGTAACCAATAATCTGTCAAAAATATTTTAAATCTGATATATTAAGGTAGTTCTACCGATACCACAAGGGTCAAATGAGTGCTTAACGTAATTTGACTACCGTGGTATTTACATTTGGCAACGCTGCGTAAAAACGCTAGAAATCATACGCAAAAATCTTCGCCAGCAGGCAATCTTTAAACCAACCTTATCATATCACCAAAAATGTATTTCATTTAAAAGGCAAAACAGTCACTAAAAAAATTGTAAAACAGGGTTAAGTAGCACATAAATTTAAGGATAAACATGGAAAGCTTCTCAGCTAACCTGTCAACTAACGTAAATATTGATACATCGAATATTTTCATCGAATTAAATTGTTAAAAACACTAAAAAAACAACATGTTTTTTAATTATAGCAGATGTTTATTATCACTCATTGGTTCTTGTAACCAAAAAACGTATTGGACTGGCATCAATTTTTGGTAATTATGCCGAATAGGGTTTTCTGCCAATTTTAAGATTTTTTAAAAAATTTTGGCTTACATGTTATCTTCTATTTGTTCTTCGTCATAATATAATGGCGCTGCTATAAAATGTTTTGTATTTTTTTGTAAAAAAACAAAAATTTAGATTTTTCGAAAGTTTGTCACTTTTAATTTGAACTTTTGGCAACATCGGCAACTTTACGCATCCGAGTTCTATATGTAGAGGATTTTTAAAATAAAATTCAATGTGACCGAAGTTACGGTCAGGTTAGTTCTTGTTAGTCAAGTCTCTTTTTTTTAAATTGGCATTTTTAAGGAATTAAAAAATTTATATCCCTTTGACATATTTTTAATGTTGCCAAATGTTCTTCATATTCGACTTTCAATAAATGACGTTTCTTTAACCTTGTTTGCTAGTTTGAGGTTATAAATTAAGTTTTTGCATTTTCTTTTAAATTTCTTATTTTTTCATCAAAAATATTCGGAAAAAATATAATTTTTACTTAATTCTGTATGTGATCTTGGCAAACATTCACTCATTTTACTCATTTTACCCCGCCCAGCACCCCTATTCACTCCCCGGTCCCGAAAGTTTCTTTAGTTATAATTAATTAAAAACGGGATATTTTGGATCAGCGCCACTTGTATTGTATTTAGAAGAGGGTCTAAAATCAGTAAGTATCACTTTTTTAAAAAATCTTAAAAACGGCAGAAAACCCTATTCGGCACTGTTACCCAATTTTTTTATGTCACATATACCGTATTCGATAAATTTTTCGGGCGCAGCATAACCTTTTGGCGGCGTTTCCACATGTCAGTCACATAGCATATTTTTCTTAATTATTTATTAATTACTCCTACCACAAGCTCTGAAGGTCGGATTTTATTTGCCAAAATATTCAGAATTGTTTTTCTTCCGATGATACAACTTTCATTGAAATCTGAACATCAGTTTTTATGAAGTAAAATAAAATCTGCGATTTCCCATAAGGATCAATGTTAAAAGCAATTATTTTATAATATTTATAACTTTTTCAGTTCTCTGTAGACCTGTGAAATTTTAACTGGCTGATATTCTTATTATAAAGTACTAGTATGCTAAGTTTCATAATTTTCTGAACATTAATTCTTACACCAGTAGTACTACCCTAAACACCCTCTCAGGTTTATTATTAAAGTAAAACTTTAAAGAATACATTAATTATTAATTCAATAATATACCTTACCTTCTTTCATTTTAAAGGTTCATGATTACAATTTAACATTTTTTTATTAAAAATTTTTTCTTAACGTTTATAAAACAACCAGTCAATTACTGAAAATGACTGCATGTTTTAAAGGATCTCTTTGCAAATTTTAGATAGTCAGTGGTTATAAAACACCAAAATATTCATAATTAATTTACTCCTTTCCTTTGCAAAAATCTAAATACAATCACACTTAAAAGGCCAAAATTGAAAGGAAAACGTTTTCTAATGACTAATCGTGTCCCACAGCTGCTAAAAATCAGGTTTTTAGATTGTAACTATTAAAGGATCGTTTGCAATTTATCAAAATACAATGAATACATGTGGAATGAAAATTAAAGTTCGGGTTGTGGGTAAGCCATTATAAACTGAAATCGATGTTTGAAAACTTAACACTACTCGGCCATGCAAGGATAAACACATTTCGGGAACATCAAGCCTTTAATATACTTGTCACACAATTTCATTGTAAAAACACACCTACGATTTCTTGTCGCAATTCCCATACACAACAAAATTCAAGATAATGTTAAAGGCACGGCCACAAAAGCAGCCGACACGCAACAATGGCGAACCCGGTTTTGTATAATTTGTGACGTATGTCGCCATCTATCAACTAAATTATGAGTTATGACAAATTATTGCACTTTTCTTTCGTATTTATTTCTCAGCGCGCACCCTTCAGTTGCAGTTAAGAGATTTCGCTTTTCTGCTTGTTTTTAAGCGTATTCCGTTGTACTCATGGTGTATCCTGCGTTGTACTAGTATTTGTTCAAAACGATTCCATTGACCACTGTTCCAACTCGGTTACAGTGCGGTTAACTTTCGTTTCTCAGTTCATTACATTTGGATTACATGCATAAAATAGAAACATTTTAACATTTGTTGGTATTCTTATAATATTATGCATAGGTAATTGTCTAAAAGGATGCGGCAATTTTGAACATTTTTGAACCATATTCTCGCCGAAAAAGATTTCAAAATAATTTAAAAAAAATTAAAAAGCTTCCATGGTCCAAGTTATCTGTCATTCTGTCTCTTTAGAAATGCCGTAAGTTTACTATATTTGCTAATGTCGATGTTTGCTTCAACAGGGCCGCCGAGAGCCGTGCCGGGACCGGGTACAAATAAAAAAGACGGGCCCCCTAACAATACAAAAAAGTCCTTACAAATTAATTTGTTTTGAAATTATCAAAAAAAAAAAAAAAAATATGAACAAAAGAAAGGTCTTCACCTTCTCCAAAGTAATATTATTTGCATTTCTTTTAAATATTACTCTAAAAATGAAAAAGTTGAAGACCAAAAAAAATCCTCACCTATTTTCTTATGTTCATTTACGTTTTTTTCTCGCGCGCCTCCCCCTTTAGTCCGGGCCCAGGTAATTTGTTCCGCCTTCAACGCCCTCATGTCGGGCCTGTGCTTCCGATATTATCGTGGCTTTGATCATGGAATATTGGCTCCATAAATAAGATGCCTTTGGGTTGTTTGACTTCCGCAGGAAGTAAGAAATAAGCACCCTTTTATCCGTAAAATTTTCTGCCTGCTGTTCAGCGCACCATTTTCGATAATTAGGCCTCGCGAGATTTTTGTGGAAGCAGGCCAAAAATGGCCTCTTTGGCGGCCACTTAAATGTTCATTTTCGAAAAAATGGTGTACGATTTCTCTGAACCCATTGTTTGGTAACACCGGCGCCGTTTGATAACAACAAATTTGTTTTGTATCATAGCAACAGTTTCAGAGCACACCAAATTTTAAGTGAATCCAAAATATCAACAATAATCAATATAAATACCGTAGTGGTCAATAGTTAATTATTATTAGTGGATGTCAAATCGGGCAAACGTGAAAAAAAAAAGCGTTTTAAGGTTGGCTTCACTTCGTTTTCCGTGGTTGCACTGTGGCTTGGCGTTGCTGACTTAATTTTGACTTCGATTTTTATTTATTTATGCTTTAGTATTGTTGTCTTGTGTTTCTGCTGGTATACAAAAAACCTTACGTTGTCGCGATTACCTATTCTCCCACATTTTATTATACAACAAAACGACGGCATACTTTTAGGCCAACCAAGGTAAAAATATTCCAGATATACTAAATCTCCTTTGCAAACTCAAAAAGGATTCACATGTATAAAAACACGTTAAAATAAACTAATTTCACGTTTATTTACAAGAAACTTAATTACTGTGTGTCCTACAGTGGCCATCTTGGGTCTATTTTGACAGCCTGTTAGAAGGTCTATTGCAGGGTATCTTTTTTAAGAATAGGTATTCTAATTCTGTAATGCATCATGGGATATGTGTCAAAAGGTCGCCCCACCACGAATGTGTCAGACACACTAGCCATGCGAATGCATGCGAACTCCTCCAATAATAAAAATTGTTTTTCATCAATAGATAAGTGTTTATATTTTGACACTCCTTTAATAATAATAAATAAAGATAATCAAGTATAAACTTTTACCTAATTGTTTTTTATTGTGTGCTTAATTTCTTTGGCTAAAGAGGTTTTCCCCAAGCACAGTTTATCATATACATCTGTTTTATATAACGGTATAATAATATGGCATATGGTCCCGTGGGGTCATGGTTTTTACATGCGTACCGATCACTTACACTGGGTTCGAATCGCCGTCAATGCCCATTTTTTTCCATATTAATTATTTTTAATTTTTATAGATAATGTAATGTTATCAAAACTCTTATTTAGTTATGTTATAATTATTACTAAAAATAATATTTTATTGTTTTCATGGGACAAGGGACAACTGACTGACTAATTACTATTATTTAATTTAAGGCATTAAATCGTTCTTAAATGTACTAAATTTTATTACTATAATAATAAAAATAAATTGCCTGTTTAGACTAAAAATTTCTTACATCAATACACATTTACATTTAAGAATTAGGCATTTTCGAAAATTCCAAATAAAATTTTTTGGTATATACAACAGTTTAAAATAAAAAAATCGTTGGATAAACGACTTAAAAAAATAACAAAACTATATACCTACGAATTTTCTATACATTTCGATGCTAAAACTCTTTATTATTAATCCTTTGATTAAAAATGAATGGTCAATGTTGCCAATATTACGTACTTTCTTATAAAATCTGGAAACAGGCCTTTTTGTCCCGTTTTATAAAGTGTGTATTAGTCTCAGGTTTAATAAAGGAATTAAAAGATTTAACTAACCAGAACTAACCATTACCCCCTACCTATATTTTATCTTCGGTAGAAAATATTCAAGTAATATCAAGTAACAAAAGGATTTTTTAGTTAGATCTAAAAACACTTGCCAACACTGAACATGACCAGTTGTTTTCATTTTGTTGTCGTGTGTCATCATTATTTAGAATCTTACAATGATATCATTTTCAACACAAAATTATTTTATTATAGCATTACTTTAACAATCATCAATTTTAGGCGAAGAACCCATTCTAAAACGGTATTTACTAATTGGTTATGTTGCCGTTTAAACAATGTATTATATGTCAAAGTTGTCACCGATTATTACCGCGGTTATAATTGGTTGAACGCCTAAAATTGCTGAATGTATTTATAGCCAATTAAATGAATAACATTGGTGACCAAAGTATATGTATACTTTCCATTAGCCTGTTAATACGTAAATAAAGGCCAAAGTGTAATAGGTTGATTACCCAAAAAATTCTAAAAGAAAGTTTTTATAGGATAAAACTCGTTCATCTTTAGTTTATTATTAATTCATTATTTAACAATATTCTTTTTAAAATTTCTTTCAAAAAGTGATAATCCAATAGATACTTAATGTGTACCACAACTCTCATATATTGTTAAAACATAATTATTATTACTGGAGGAGTTCGCATAAAAATACTTTACGGTAGTGTGTCTGACGCACCCGTGGTGGGGCGACCGCTTGACACGTTTTCCATGATGCATTGCAGGATAAGAATACCTATTTTTTATCATATCTTAAGTGCTGCTACTATTTAATGAAACAGAAGATAACACAGTTTATCATATACATGTATATACAAAATATTTTCTTGGCCCTCTTCGTTTTTGACATGCCGAGCGAAAATTATTTTCTTCCATTTTCGGGCCTCTCTCTCTTGTAAGTTACCCACAATGTAAACATTACCCCTGTAATGATAAACCTTTGCTTTAATAGGCTTTTATTTCGTAGAACTTGACAATTATAACATTGAAAAAACTAACTGGTATTAACAATTTGAAAAACAGGTAAATATACAGTAAAGATTAAAAGAGCAATTATATCACATTCTCCCACACTTCATTTTTTTGCACAATCCGCCAAATACTTGGGAGATTGTCTTGGTCTTGAAGATCTTCGTTTCTCCATTGTGACATCGCCATTGTTATTGTCAAATGTTTCAACCGTATTAGGTTGAATCTCCGATTGTCTGCGCCGGCGTCTGAGTTTATTAAAGGTTGTTCTAAGTTTAATAAAGGTGGTTCTGCGTCTTTTGAGTCTAATAAATTGATATTTTCTCTTGGTGCTAGATTTTTAACAGAAACTGTATTTTTTCTGCCGTCTTGATTTCGAATTAGTGCGTAATCAAGATTGGCCTCTACTAGTTTGACTTCTTCCACTAAAGGATCGTGATTACTTTGACGCACACTTTTCCTTAATAAAACAGTATCCGACAGCTTTAACCATGAAGGGACGGAGGTGCCGCTAGTCGATCGTCTTTAGTAATTAAATAGTCATTCGTGAGGAGTACAATTTGTCGCTGTGCAAAGTAAACTCCTTTAGAATGTAAAGCATCTGGCAAAACAATTTCTCATTGAGTAGGCTTAAGATTTCTGGATTTTATTGCAAGATTTATAGCTTTCCATATTATACCATTGTAACGTTCTACTTGTCCATTCCCTTCAGGATTGTAAGGTGTAGTTCGACTTGAAGCTATTCCTCGAAACTCTAGGTAACAAAAATTGTTTGGAAGTAAAAGAGGTACCACGATCTGAATGTATATAGGCTGGCATTCCAAATAAAGAGACCAGATGATTTAGATATTCTATAACCGTAGTAGATGATGTGTCTTTGCATGGAAATGCGAACGGAAATCTGGAAAATTCATCGACTATAGTTAGTATACAGTTTTGCTTGAACAGGTACCGGACCTTTAAAATCAATGTTTAGTCTCTCAAACGGTGAACTTGCTCTTATTAAATGCTCCCACATTATTTTAAAATCTAGGTTTGATCTCGGCGCAAATAGAACATTCAGATGTCATTTGTATTACATCTTCTATGGAATACGGTAAATTTCTAATTCTGACAAAATGATACATTTGGGATATTTCAGGATGGCATAAAGACTGATGTAATTCGAATAGTTTGTTGTTTTGAATTAAACTACAGATACTTGAAAAGGCGTCAGCAGCTGCATTAGATTTCCCAGGTCTATAAACAATGTCATAACTGTAACATAATAGTTCTAAACGCCATCGCATATTCTTATCATTTTTGGTTTTACTGGAGTGTTTTGTGTTAAACATATAAGAAACCGAATTTTGGTCTGTGATAAGTTTAAAATGACGTCCTATTAGAAAATGTCTCCACTTTCGTGGAGCTTCAACACAAGCTGCTTTCTCTATTCTTTTTATTCTTGTCTAACTCCTGGACGTTTGTTTGGCTGTTTTGAATTGAAGCGCGTAGGCAAGAGCTTCTAATATTTTCTTCAATCTGGCCATTCTTAAAGCCTGATTCATGTCTGGGTCGCGAAGACCTTCAATGAAACTACCCACGGCTAGTTCTTGTTTTATTTCTTCTGGTATGTCAGATTAATAAAACGTACGATGTTAGCTTCGTATTCCTGAAGGCTTTCGTTATATTTCTGTCTTCGTCCCTGGAGCTGCATATGTGTCTCACCATATCTTATTTCCAGGAACATTACAATCGATTCATAGTCGGACTGCTTTTCTTCGGGGATGTTTCCTAACACCTCCATGGCTTCTCCTCGAAGAGCAAGTACTAGAGCTCGGGCCTTCTCTGAGGAACTCCACTTATTACCATTAGCAGCAGCTTTAAATTGTCGAAGATAGGTAACCCATGGTACCTTGCCATCAAAAGTAGGAGGTTTCATTACAGTTGTTGAGATACCGCTTTCTGAAATTACGCCTGTGCTAACTATCTTTTGAATTTGTCGCTGTAAATGTTGTATTTGGCCTTGAACTTGACTCTGAAGTAACTGTACTGTTTGCTGCATTTGTTCTTCCACTTCTTCTTTAATATCTTCTTTGGTAAGTTTTAAATCAAGCAACATTTGTTTTCTCATCTCATCTTGGCTATGATAAAATTCTCCTTTTAGAATTTCTCTGATTTTTACCATCTTCTCTTTTAGTTCTTGTTTCATCTCCGCTTGGCTCCGTTTAAGGTCTTTTGGATTTTCTCTATTTGTTGTCTGGTTTCTTCTTGACTAGTTCGGATTTCCTTCTTCATTTCTTCTTTCAGGGATTCTTGACTGATCTTCATGTCTGCTTTCAGGTTTTCTTGGCTGGTCTTCATTGCTTTTAGATCTTCTTTCAGGGATTCTTGACTCGTCTGCATTTCCTTCTTTAGGTCTTCTTTCAGGGATTCTTGTCTCGTCTTCATTTCTTCTTTTAAGTCTTTTTGTTTTTCCATCATAAGCTTAATTAGTGCACTAATTTTCTCCATAACGGCTGTTTGTTGTCTGGTCTCAACTGGCATTCAAATTTTCTTCTCGATACTTCGGCTTCCTTGGGTAATTACGTTCCGCTTCTGACACCAAATGTTCCAAAACACCTCGTATAAAAACACGTGCTTTCGTTTTTATACCTTTATTATCAATCCAACGTAACTATGGTTACAACGACAAAATCTTTACTCTCGAAGTTTACACCACAAACGTCGAATCTATACTAATCCCTCGAAGGTTTTCTGTCGCCCTTTTATAGTAATATGGAAGAGTGAAGAATGATTTAGAATTTTAGAGAAATATCGCGAAAAGTCCATAGTACAGGATGGCATAAAAGTTCTCAATTGATAATTTGGGCGGTTTCGGAAACCTTATTCGAAAGTGATTAAAGAACTTGAAAAAATAAAGGTAAATTATTTAAATAAATTAACAAACTAAATTAAATGATCCTAAATCTCTAAAATTCTCTAACGTAAACATTTTTAAAAGTCTGTAACAATATTATTTTTCAACATTGTACTCTATATCTGAACCTTATATGATACAATTTGAATTTGAATTTGAAAATATTTGATTTTCAACTTTTAAAACTCCGTTTTTTATGTATTTTACAACTTTTATTAAATTAATTGCGAAGATTCCCTTTAAAAAACGAAGCAAGCCATGCAACATTGCCCGGCGCATTCGCCATAACTTTGGACGATTGAAAATGGAGGTATGCTTCTGTAATTATACCAATTTATAAAGGGGAGATTATGATACACCTTCTAATTTCAGACCTATTAGTTTATTACCTACTCTTTCTAAAATAATTGAAAAAATTGTCAAAAATAGAATGATTTCTTTTATTCAAAAACATAAGATTTTAAACTTAAAACAATTTGGATTTCAAAAAATAAAAATACGAATGATGCAATATTTTCATTTCTCGAACATCTATACACATCATTAAATGAGGGTGATTTTGCAGCTGCTATTTTTTGTGATTTGTCTAAAGCGTTTGATTGTGTAAATCATTCTATTCTTTTACGAAAACTTCAAATATATGGTTTTCGTGGTACGTCTTTAAATTGGTTCAAATCATATCTTTCAGAAAGATCACAAATTGTACAATTAAATAATATTAAATCAGAAAGTAAATTCATAAATTGTGGTGTTCCTCAAGGTTCTGTACTTGGACCGTTATTATTTTTGTTATATATAAATGATTTAGCTTTTATCGATATAAAAGGCCAATTTACTATGTTTGCTGATGACACCACTATTTTATGGAACAACAAAAATAAAAATGTATTATACGATTCAATTAATAATGATATTTTAAAAATTAAATCCTGGTGTGATTCTAATTTGCTTACTTTTAATATTAATAAAACTAATATCCTAACATTTAAATGTACTCTTAATAACATATATATGAATGATCAAATTGTTAAATATTCTTCATGTACTAAATTTCTAGGCCTTTTTGTCGATGTTAAACTAAATTTTAAAGATCATATAGAAAAACTATGTAATAAACTAGCATCTAATTGTTATGGTATTAGAATACTCTCTAAAGAATTAGAAGATTTTTCAGTTTTAAAATCTATTTATTTTTCTTTAATTGATTCTATCATAAGATATGGAATTTGTTTTTGGGGAAACTCGTATCAATATTTATTAAATTCAGTATTTGTATTACAAAAAGAGCAGTTAGATATATCTGCAAAGCAAAGACAAAAGATTCGTGTAAACCGTTGTTTAAGTCAAAGAAAATTTTAACTCTTACCTCTATTTATATTTTAGAAACAGTATGTTTAATTTTTAAAAAAATTGTTTAAAAAGTCCTAATAATTCTTTATATGATACTAGAAAAAAATCTCAACTTCAACTTCCGAATCCAAATTCATCATTAACAAAAAAATCTTTAATTTATGACTCAAAAAAATTTATAATCATTTGCCCACTGATATTAAAAAATTAAAATTTTTAAAAAATTTAAACTATCTGTTCAAAACTTGTTATTAAGTAAAGCGTATTATGTATTAAGAGAGTACTTTGATGATAATTTTAATTAGTCGTACCATTACATAAAGCATGTATCTTATTATTATTAATATTATTATTATTGTTAATATTTTAATTTTATTCTGCTTTGTCAAAAGATTATTCTTGGACAATAAAGCAATATATTATTATTATTATTATTATTATTATTATTATAATTATAAAAAGTGTTAATATAAATAGAAAACAAATATTGTGTTCCACTTTAGTTTAAAATCAAGATTTATGTGCAAAAGAAGGGGAAATATAGTAAAAAAAGATTAGTTTGATTTTCCACTTTGATGATGGATATCTCGGGAACGAAACGTTTCCGAAAAAAATCGGATTTGCTCCCAGTTTGTAGACAATTACCTTTGACCCAAACAAACAAACAAATAAATAGGTAAATATTAAATAAAATGGGCAAGCTAAGGAAAACCGTTTAAAAACGAAAGATTTTAGTTTCGTGATTTCGGGTCCGATAAGTAAAAAATACCTACGAACGTAACTTTAGTAATTAGACGTAAACGTTCGTGGTGAAACGCGAGAGCACGCTAATTTTTGACAGCGAGGTTATAATTTTTGACATCTCCTAAACGGTATACAAATATGGCTGCTTCAGGGTGTCGTGGTGTTTCAAGAGTTCTGGATAAACTAGAAAACTCTATAAAAAATGGGGAATTTTATGAAGCGCATCAAATGTACCGAACTTTGTATTTTAGGTAAATATTCAGTTTTTTAATAATTTTATTAAAGCAATAATTTTCTAACCTAACCTTTCAGGTATTTAGGGCAAAAAAGTTCAAGGAATTAAAGGATATGCTTTATCAAGGTTCGATATTATTTCTAGATGCCGACCAGGTAAACATTTTTTTATTTTATCATCAATAATTTAGTGAAAATTGTAGTCATGTATAGGCATGGTATTACAGTTGAAAGCTCATCATCATCAGCTAATATAATGAATAACTGAAGGTTATAGTTCAAATTAAGCACGTACCTATTTTACTGACTTTACAAATTTTCAAGGAAATATTATTTCTATACTAAAATGACTTTTTGGTGGCCAATTTTATTGAAATTTGGGGTAATTGATTATAAACCAGATGCATCGCCGATTTTAATGAAATTGAAATACGGGGATTTTTGGGGCGCTGATCACGAATCTGAAAGTGTTCATCATCAGTCTTGAATAGACAACTAACCTAAATTCACCATGTTCCCTCTTTTCTATGCACCCTATTCTTAAGTTTTCTGCTAAATTAGCACTTAATATTTGATTTCCATCTTTAAAAACCCATTTTTTTATTTATTTTACCATTTTTTTCCATAATATTGCAAAGCTTTATTTTCAATCATTTTAATCACAGTGGACAGGGCATTTTTTTTTTTTTTTATCTTTGGACAAACCACGAAGGCTAAAAGCCTAAATACTAACGTACCGTGGGTGTGCATGCGCCATGCTTTGCAATTATATCAAAAAAATTGGTAAAATACAACCAAATGGGTTTTTTAAAGGTTGAAATCAAGGATTAAGTGCCAATTTAGCTTTAAAAAGTGAAAATAAAGTAAACTAGCTATTTAAATTTCTATAAAATCTGTGATGCGTCTGGTTTCTAAACATTTACCACATTTGGTATAGAGGATTTTTGGGGCGCTGATCACGAATATAAGCTTAAGCTTTAAATAGAAACTTGTGTGCAGGAAGGGGGAATAAAGT
>JACEGR010008464.1:0-36683 GCA_014170235.1 Listronotus bonariensis | reverse complement strand
GGTTTTTATTTATATTTTGCCATTCACTTACAACAATAACTAAAAAAGGATTAGACACACTTTTAGCAAAAGTTTTATAGTTTTTATCTATTATCTTTAAAGCATAACAAAAAGAAACAAATGAACAATAAAAGTTAAGAAATGTCACTATGACACTATAACCAAACAAACATATTTGACATTTAATGTCAGAATATCCTAAAAAAAGATATAAATTTTAAATTTTAAAACCTTAATAATAGTTAATTTTTATTTTTATTATTTTTATTCAATTTGTCTTGACAACGACAACGTCGATTTTTAATCATCTTTTTACTTGTTTTAATTTTTTTTAAATGAATCCGCCGAACTACAGAATATATCTTCAAGATAATAAATTATTTATTATAAGAAATTTTTTACAAAATTTCGTATTTAAAGATTTTTCTGGGTGGGGAATCAAAATATTCTAAAGTTGTTATAGTAAAATGTAGAGGGAGCCACCTGCAATCATATGCTTAGGTTCAAAGTGTCATTTTTGCCTCGGTATATCTTAATTTTAGTACAGAATTTTTATTATCTTATATTTTTTACACCAAAACAGTATACTTGATAAATATCGCTACGAGTAACCGTTTGATCAAATATTTGATACAATTTGTTTAAAAACAGAAGTGTAAAATAAGAAATTATTTGAATTTTAAACATTTTTTGAAACCTGGCATAAGGGTTTGTCAGACTGGTCTCCTACATTTTTTTGTCTAAACATGTTGTCTAAACCACCCGGTATAAAGTATTTTAGCGACCGGTGACAAATCTTACATGAAGGGGGATATAGCTATGGCTCAAGTGGGTTGATTCAAAATAAGATTAGGGTAAAAATATAAAAATAATTTTAACCTATCCTAAATCGAGCCCTAAATCATATTTCGTACGTGCCATTCAAGACATATTTAAAGCCCGCATATTAAATAGTTATTCATTTATCTTTACTTTATCGTGGGTTCTTAGGGATCCTACTCGGATCCTATGGATGATAAACAACAAACTGTTTGTTCGCTGTCTTACCATGTCTCATCAAGTTAGATAATGGGACGATTTTTAAATCCGTAATTATTATTCGATTTTAGCCGTTACAGCGCCAGAGCTGTATTCCAATATTTTCATAGTAAAAGTAACAGGTACATTTTCTCTTATAATACCTATTTAAAAATAATAATAAGTCGATGACATGATACCACTCTGCTTTTCTAGGTCTCGGGTGTAAAGGAGTTGTATATTAGTAAGTTGCAGAAAAGGTCCTTCTTTATGAATCTTTTATTTTCAGAAAAAGATAATAGGTAGTTTGCGAATACTGCTTTTTTTTATTAAAAACTTTTTGGGATTGATCAAATCAATTAATCAAGGTTTTTGTTGTGCCCTGGATATCTCCCTGTATATCCTAAGATGACAAAAATCTTATTAGTAATTTAGAAAAGAGATGTTCTAGCAGATTTACTTCTTACAGAGTTTTTAATAGTGGTATTGGTACATAGACTTACTATTTAGGAAAAGGAACTTAAGTTTAAGTTTTCAGAGCTTATTTAAGAAAAAAAAATGTGAACAAGTGAAAACATGTACATGTTTTAAATTTATACTACTTATTATTTGTTGGTGATTTTGATAAAAGATGCTGTTATGTCTGTGTTTAGCTTTAAATTACCGCCATATCATAAATGTACGCTTTTGCAAGTAATGTATAACTTCCCCGAATATTTCGCAGAGCTGAATCGCCATATTGGAATACTGATATATTAGTCCACAGGGTCAGTGGGAAAACCGAATAAAACTCTGCCGGAGCCCAATTGTATAGTGTGGGACAAATTAGAGGTCGATATTTGAAATGTTGGAATTTCAGAGTAACATAGGATCAATAATTGTGGTATAACAGCTAAGGTCATAGCCCGGATCTTGTTTAGGTAAAGAGACAAACAAGATAAAATTAATAATAGCAAAAAATTTAATTGAAAAATGACAATCTTTACTGTGATTTAGATAAACAAATAATATTTTTTTGCGAAATCATAAATATTAGCGAGCCATTCCATCTAAATTTAAATGTTAATATTGCCCACACAAACTTATGGGAGTACCTGTACCCTCCTTCCGCCTGACTATTAACATTGGATTATAAGTTTGAAATAAATAGATCGATTTTCACAAATACAGCTATTTTAAAAAGAAAATTGAAAGTCCTTTCAAAAGCGGTGCTATAAGATTCTCTTTTAAATTTGAACAAATATGATAGTACCATTTTGGCATTTGACAACAATAATTTTTATGCCAAAAAGTAGTTTTAGGGGTTTCCTTTTGCCTAAATTTTACCACATCTCGATATCTTGTCCCATTTAAAAGTTAAGGGACGTTTTGTTTTTAACCGCACTTTGTAATGACATGCAAGAGGAAAGCACTAAGAGTTAAGTAATGAGATTTTTGATATTGTTTTTTTTGGCTATGACACCATAACAGTTGTTTGTCTGTGGTTGTAACAGTCTCAAAGTCTCTGGAGTTTCTAGGTGAGTCCCAGGTCTGGCACGACGCACTTCTCAATAGACTTGCCTCCTACGGTCTTTCAACTAAACTCTGATCTTGGCTTTCCAGTTATCTTTCTAATCGACGTATATCAGTCATTGTTAATGGCCATTCTTTAAGTTTTCACGAAATTAATGCTGGAGTGCCTAAGGTTCAGTGCTGGCACCAACTTTGTTTCTTATTTACATCAACGTACTTCTCTCGTCCACAATCAATCCCATTCATAGTTTTGCTGACGATAGTACCCTTTACTCCAGTTTTCAGGTTCTAAAACCAATCTCTCAAACCGACTTGGAAAGCAAACGCAGGGCGATGCAAATATCTCTTTCACAGGACTTTAAATATGATATTGGGTTTGGCGCCAAAAATCTAGACCATTTTAATGCATCCAAAACACAATCCTGTCCCTTGTCGCGGAAAAAATCATCAAACACTTACCCTTTGCTTATGAGTGACCAGGTTTTGCAGAGCAAGAACACATTCAACCTTGTGAACATCACATTTGAGAATAACCTTAACTCGCATAAACACATTGTATCTATAGCCACGGCGGCTTCAAAAAGATTAGATTTCTTTTCCAAACCAAAAGTATTTTTCCCCTTCCAATTTATACACTTTGTATGTGTCTCAAATTCGCTTCTTTCTGGAATATTGTTCTCATGTCTGGGAAATGGCGCCCCTCACAACCCTTAGCATTCTTGATATTATCCAAAGAAGAGCTGTTTGTTTTATTAATGAACCTTTACTTACGGAAATACTTCATTCTCTTGCCCATCATCGAGCTGTGGGAGATCTATCTCTCTTTTATAGATACTGTTACGGCTTCTGCTCCGAAGAATTATCCCATATAGTCCCTCCACTTGCAGCTCCCAACAGAGAAACTCGTAGTGCCTTACGTATGCATCCCTGTACGGTCCAACTGGACAGGTTCGTTCTTTTATCCCTAGAGTTTCTAGAATGTGGAACCTGCTGCCAGCGGAGGTCTTTCCTTCCCCCTCCCCCAAATCTTCAAGTTTTTAAGTCCCGTGTTAACAAGCTTCCTCTTACCTTGCTTAAGACACCCACGGTACGTTAGTATTTAGGCTTTCAGCCTTCGTGAATTGTCCAAAGAAAAAAACAAATCAATGTAATTTAACTGCTGCGGTATTTATTATCAGGTACATAAATAGACGAACATTGTACGCAATGTAACAATATCCTTCGAAAACCTGAACTAAAACACACTATAAAATTTACCTTACTTTGTTATTTTACCGTTTATACGCGAATGTGTTGTTTTTATGCGCGGTCTATTTTCGTCAGCAAGTTCAGTGGACGTCTCATCTTAACATAAATCATCTGGAAGTTTTGGCCAATTTACTTAGGTTATTTCATCTTTCTTAATTACGCTGGTTAAAGTCAACTAACTCTAGACCAGGCTTATTTATGTAATAAATCTTTAATTAAATCTTAAGCAAATTAAGGCATACAGGGTGATTTAACTTAAGTCGGCACACCAGGGCCGTACTAACTGTTTGAGGCACCCTAGGCTAGAATTCCCGAAGCGCCTATTTTAAGTGCCAGGTGCCTTACTTCACAGAGACATTAGTCACCAAAAATCCTCACGACCTAAACTTTTTAAAACTCCCCTGTCTAGCGCCTATTACTCCCTGTCTGGCGCCTATTTTTCATGGCGCCCTAGGCTGTAGCCTAGTCAGCCTAATGGTTAATACGTAAATTTTCCACCAAAAAATTTTTGAAGAGCAAAAAAAAATGTCCTTCCCTCCTTTTTGCGTCTATTTCATTCCAAACCACCTTATTCACAGAGAAATTAGTCACCAAAAATCTCCACCCGACCTAAACTTTTTTAAAAACTCCTCTGCCTGGCGCAATTTTTTTCATGGCGCCCTAGGCTATAGCCTAGTCAGCCTAATGGATAATACGGCACTGCGGTACACTGATCTCGATGGATTGCCAATGTTATTACCTGCGCGAAACAAAAGTTACATTTCATGGGCGAAAAAACGAGTTTGTGCGCAAGCCAATCGAGGAGTAAACGCACCTGGGGCCTTATTTTTCAATTTAGGAGAAGTGACATTTCTCTCGAGAGAAGGGAATAATCACATCCCCGACTAAGTTCTCATGGTATTTAAAATCCCCATTCTTGAATTTGGTCGTTCCGATGACTGTGCTGCCGGATTTAACTCAATCATTTGAACAATTTTTTACTGTTTTTTTTAACAGTTAAGTATGGATTTTTGCGTCTTAAAGATTTTTTTTCACTAAATGATAGATCGTAATATACAGGATGATATTGAATTTCGGTATTAAATTTAAAAGACGTAAGTTTAAAATAAAAGTTCATATTAACATAAGTCCGCAGATACTTCGGTCTCAAGGGCTGTGCGTTAAACTTTTTATAACATTTAAAATTAAAAAAAACGCCTAATTAAGTAAAATTCAATAATTTAGTAATGTTCTGAATAAGTATTTGTTGTTGTTGCATAATTGTTAATAAAAAAATAATCACATATTTTTAAAAGACATATTTTTTCATATGGTTCAGGAGTATGCAATCAATTATATTTTATTACTTTTTTCTTGAAAACTAAGCAAGATACGAAAAAAATCTGTGGTTAAAAACTTTTTGTTTGATCAATGCCAAGAAAATATAAATTTTGCACAAAATTCAGTGGTGTACATTCTTTTTGGCAGAATTATTCGTTTAGATGCCCCTTGACACGCCACTAAAACTCATAAATTTAATTAAGATAGTAATACATGAGCTCCTTAGTAATATAAATTGTAATGCAACTTTTTAATAAAACTGGATAAGCAATATTAACAATATGTACCAAAAACGAACTTTGTATGGTAATTATTTACGAACCGCATCGTTGATTTTGATAAAATTTGGTACATGGGGTTTTTTGGGAAGCTGATCACAAATCTGAAAAAAATTTAGTCGAACACGTTTCGTTTATAAGTACTCCATCCTCTATGCATCCAACCTGCAAACAATTCTTAATATAAAAATTTTCACTCAATAATTGATTTCTACCTCATAAAATCCTATTTTTCTATTTACTTACCCAGTTTTTCCATAAAATTGCAAAGCTTCACTTTTAATCGCAGTAGCCATGGCGGCGCAAGATTCGTAATCAGCTCCCCAAAAACCCCATATCTTTTTTAATAAGTGTTACAACCCGTAACTTAAAAGCGGATAATTTGCAGACCTATGTTTATAATATTATACTAACTGTAAAAATGGATTTTGACGAGCAATAATGACAAATCAATAAATAGCCAATGATGACAAAAATAAAATAACGTATTATTTAGAGGGTATTGATTAAGCATAGGTGGATGTTAAATTTAATAAACGATTTTTTCAAATAATATAAAGAAAAAATTATGTCTGTCAAAATCATTTTTACAGTTAGTTTTTTATACAAATCTCGTAAATAAAAAGCATAGCCAGAATACAAACGAAATTTTACGTTATAAACTATAAACCGAAAATAAGAAGGCTCACTGGAAAATATTTTTAAATCTGCTCATGATTCTCTCGATTTTTATGTCTTTCCACTGCTTATAACCAAGAGAAGTCCCATTCATCCCGTTTCAAAAATACGCATGTTTTAGTTTTAAGAGAATAACTTGGTCACTTCTCTTAAAATGATCGTTTTCTCAACTGAAAAATAGGGCCCCTGGCGCCAAGCAGACTATCCGCATTATCGGAAAGAATTTGTCGACGGCATCTGTTCTGTTCGGAGTACGGTAGCTAATTAGCGTCACGGTCAGACCGCGGACGGAGGGTACGGGGTGCCGGTGTTTGTATTTTGCCACGGCTTTAAGTGCACATGTTCGTCCACCCGTCCATTTGTTTACTGCGCGAGGTCGTAAAAATCCGAAAAATGCTTCTTGCCACTGCGGATCTAAATATAGGTTATCTATGAGTCGGCACTATTGCTCGCCTCATTAATGATCCTTCACTTACAGAAAGGTTTTCCCTCTTGCCCTTCGTAGGGCTGTGAAAAATGTATCGCCTTTTTACTTTTATTAACTTGGGTTGTAACTATCTATCTATCTATCTATCGTAACGGAATCTTTGAGCCTAATTTTAACCAACTTCCAGCTATTCGATTTCTTTGAAACTTTGCACACGTGTCAAGGACCGATGAAGATGCAATAATTTAAAAACAGTATCCCGTTATCTTTTTTTGAATCGCCAGGAAAAAAAATTCCATTATATTATAAAAACAACACCTAGGATGCCATCTGTTGGCAACATTTCAAACTTTGCTATTAAATGAAGAAGAAATTTTTAGTTTTTACACAATTTGGTTAGTTGCACCATGGGTGTTCAATTTTTATGAACAATAAAAATATAGGGTTAGTTGCACCATGAGTTCAAGGATTCCATAATAAAAATTACATTATGTGTAATGTATACATAATACATAATGTGCAATTAATAAAAATTAACATTCTTTTTTTGGATCGCCAGGAAAAAAATTTTCCTTTATATTATAAAAATATAAAAACAACACCTAGGTTGCCACCTGTTGGCAACATTTCAAACTTTGCTATTAAATGAAGAAGAAATTTTTTAGTGGGTTGCAATATATTGGCAACGGTCCAAACATTGCCTGGATTGCCATCTGTTGGCAAAATTTCAAACTTTGCTACTTAATGAAGAAGAAATTTTTAGTGAGTTGCAATCTGTTGGAAAAATTTTAAAATTTGCCACTCTTGTTCATTAAAAAATTTTTCGCCATTTTGTCAAGAGTAGCAGAAACTAAAAAATGAAAAATAATTAATAGTTTAAAAAAACTAAAAAAACACGCTTTTATATGCAACCGAACTAAAAATTAGAAAATAATTTTTCATTAAAAAAAAATATTGTCATTTCATAGTAAAAAGCGTGGGGTGATAAAAATATTAAATGTTATAATTATTATATTTGCAAATATCTATGATGGAAAAGTTATGAAAAAATAGTAAAATGCACCCCACGCTTTTTACTATGAAATGACAATATTTTTTTAATGAAAAATTATTTTCTAATTTTTAGTTCGGTTGATAGATAATTTCATGGCTTTTGTTCTGAATAATAATTGTCCAGTATAATTTCTTCTCTCACGGTTCCCAACAAAGAAACTCGTGGTGCCGTACGTATGCATCCCTATACGTCCAACTGGACAGGCCCCGAACTTCCCACTTTGTTCGTTTTTTTACCCTAGAGTTTCTAGATTGTGAAACCTGCTGCCCGCAAGGGTCTTCCCCCCAAATCTTCCTAGTTTTAAGTCTGTGTGTACAAACTCCCTCTCTTATCTTTCTTAAGACACCCACGGTACGTTAATATTTAGGATTTTAGCCTTCGTGGATAAAAAATGTGTGAATAGGCTTATAATATACACATACAGTGTTGTTCCGGTGGACGGCAGACATGTGATATATCTAATTTTTAATAGTTTTGGAAATATGGCCATCCTTGGAGGTAAAGTTCGTAGGTAACTTTGTTTGTTTGCTTGTTTGTAAAGGCTAATCTTCGGAAATACTGAACAGGTCATAAAAATTCTTTCACAATTAGAAAAAAATTCAGGAGTGCTGCTATAGGCTATATTTTATTATGATTGAACAAAAAGTTTAGGAAAAAAATAGTATTAACCCCATCCACGAAGTTTGCACGGGTTGGCTAGTTAATTAATGAGTTTAAATACAGAAATAAAATATGTATGAAATGTTTAGTTGGGAAATTTTATTATGGTCGTAGAAAAAAATATAGTATGTAACACATGCACAAAGTGTCTCTTTTATATATGGAATTGTCACACTCCGACTGACGGCTTGTGCTGTCAAACTTCCCATTTCCATAAAATTCATCAATCCCATAAAAGAAAATATCACTTTCTGTACTTGTTACATACTACAGGGTGTCACATTTAAAAACCAAAATCTGACATCCATATTAAATTTCAAAATCCGCCTTTATCAATGACAACAGAACAGGAGAGAGAGAGTAGCAGTTTTAATTTCGAAATGTGGCACAATTTAAATTAAATATTTAAGGTCATGCGCACACAGAAAGTCCAGAGAAAATGTGCATGACACGAATACCCGATAAGCAATGCTGTGTTAAATTGACAGTCGGACTGGTTAAAGTCTCCAAAGTATTGACCTAATTGTATGTAAATCACACACAAATTTGTTACCTTAAAAATAAGTAGTGCATTTTTTTACCTATAAAATATACCAATAAACCCATACTTTTAAATAAATTCATGTTTTTCAACAACTCCCAATAAAAATGAAATGAAAGTTTGACCGGCCAAATTGTTTGCTTAAGGCCTCGGACACGATGACCATCGTCAGCGTCGAGCGGTTGATTTAAAAACAAAAGTTCTTTATTCTCGCATAAAAATCAAAGACAGCGCTCACATTTTTCGCTCAACGTTGGCCGTTGACGCGCTGCACGCTAGTATCGTGTGTATCGTAAGCGTCATGAGTGGCTAATTTTTAAAAATATGTCTTTTGTTGCATAATGACTGAAAAACAGCGGCTTCCTACATTTTTCAGCCATCGCTGTCGCTGATTTCGGGGTATCGTGTCTGAGGCCTAAGGCACAAGAATAAATATATTAACCAGAAGGATATCTCTTTTACTCGAGCGGCGCAGTGGCCAGACCTTTCGAGGGCTATTAAAAACCGAAATTTAAACCGAAATTGCCAGTGCAGTAGTGAAAGGCGAAGCAACGACTCGGTAACGGTCAATGTATTTTATATAGTTTATTGCGATACGTTTTATTTTTTGACTATAATATTCTGTTTAGTGATTTTCTGTGAATTGTAATTAATTACCTATCATGGAAGAAGAAAGAAAAAAAGCAGGCCTGTTTGCAGTTTTAAAAATTGCAAAACAAATCCTACGATAATGGTGCGAACAAATTTTACAGATTTCCTCACAATGACTTCTTCGTAAAGTTTACTTCATTATTAGAAACTTTATTTCAAATAAATTTTGAAGTATTGTAATACAAAAAAATTAATTCAAAAGTTTGAAAATAGATCTAGAAAATACTAGTTTTTTAAATCCTGTGAAATTTTCCAAATTAATATTTAATTAAATTATTTGGTAGAGTTAGATTATTCCATACACTCAATGTATAAACAAGAATTCTCAAAAATGTTAAAAATAGAAAATTGTCATATGGAAAAATAACAGACACTGGTGTAAATTATACAATACATATTTTAAAACCGGAAGCGTATCCAGAGTAAATTATTATGATAGAAATGTTAATTGCCCAACGATTTATTATTTTGCCTGATCAATACTCCCCCAGATTGATGAGAAGATTGGTGCGATCTGGTAGCTAGACTTACTGAATTATTTTTAGCTTTTAGTACAATAAAACCGTTTAACATAAAAAGTTTTTTTTACATAATTTATTTTCAAGTTTTTAGTTTTGTTGTGCCAGTTGATACTTCTCATTCTATTGAGTTCGCCTTACTATAACTAACTTCAGAACTAACCAACGATTCTATATTGAAGTAGTTGTGGAAAATATGTAATTCGCCATTTTGCAGCAGCGTCCATCTTGAATTTTATTTTTTTATAGTGAGCTCTCATTGTACCAACCAAGCCCTTTCATTTGATACCCATATTAAGGTAGTTGTGAGAAAAATATGTAATCCGCCATTTTGTATGGCGGCCATTTTGGATTTTAATTTTTTTATAGTGGGTTCTATTCTACCAATCAAGCCCTTCCATTTGATACCCATATTGAGGTATTTGTGAAAAAAAAAAAAAATGTAATTCGCTATCTGTGGCGGCGGCCATCTTGATTTTTTTTTTCTAGTGAGCCTCTATTCTACCAACCAAACCCTTTTCATTTGATACCCATATTGAGGTAGTTGTGAGAAAATATGTAATCCGCTGCTTGTGGCGGCGGCCATTTTGATTTTAATTTTTTTATAGTGGGTTTCTATTCTCACCAATCAAGCCCTTCCATTTGATACCCATATTGAGGTATTTGTGGAAAAAAATATATAGTCCGGCCTGTGGCGGCGGTTATCTTGATTTTATTTTTTTCATAGTGGGTTCTATTCTACCAATAGCCCTTTAATTTGATACCCATATTGAGGTTGTAGTAATATGTGTAATCCGCCATTTTGTATCGACGGCCATGTTGGATTTACAATCATAAAGAATATGTTATAGTATTGTATTGTCATCAAGACTAAGGAAGTGTACCAAATTTCAGATCGATCGGTCGTCAGGAAGGGGGTCAAATTTCAATTACTAGATTTTGACCAAAAATAATTCCAAATAAATAAATGTTATATCATAAACCGTTTAAAAATAGTTTTACATCCTTGTGAACAATTTCCAATTAGTTATTTAATTAAATGGTTTGTTAAGTAGTTAGATTATTCCATACCCTCAAAATGGATAAATAGAAACTTCAAAAATATGAAAAAATAAAAATTGTCATATGCGAAAATAAATAGACACATTTCATAATAATTATTAATATATCTCAATACGACATATTATTAAAGCATCTGTTTTATTTGATTGCATAGATGTTATAAAATGCATTATAATAATATTAAAATATATTTTTAAGAGATAGGCGCCTAAACATGTTAATTTCTTAGGTACGCTCATGAAACGCCTGTAAAATATGCAGTCGTGGAGGCTGCGCGAGACGCGTTAGAGACATCAAAGAAGCCGCCTCGAGATATCCTTCTGGTTAATATATTTATTCTTGTGCCTAAGGCCTTAGGCACGATAACCATCGTAAACGTCGAGCAACTAATTTTAAAAACTAGGTTCTTTCTTTCTCGCATAAAGATCAAAGACAGCGCTCTCACATTTTTCGCTTAACGTTGGCTGCTGACGCTAGTATCGTGTCAGAGGCCCAAGGCCTTAGGCACGATAACCATCGTAAGCGTCGAGCAGCTAATTTTAAAAAATAGGTTCTTTTTTTTCTCGCATAAAGGTCAAAGACAGCGCTCTCACATTTTTCGCTCAACGTTGGCCGCTGACGCTAGTATCGTGTCTCGAGGCCTAAGGCACGATAACCAGCGTAAGCGTCGAGCGCCTGATTTAAAAAAATAGGTTCTTTTTTTTCTCGCATAAAGATCAAAGACAGCGCTCTCACATTTTCCACTCAACGCTGGCTGCTTACGCTTACGCTTAGTATCGTGTCTGAGGCCTAATGTATCCCAAATCGCATGTTTGTGCCAATTTGGTCGGGGTATAACAACTGTTTCTCTTCCCTTTTTTATCCTCATTGGCCTTAACCCAAATACCCACAAAATCTTAATACCTTTTTATGATTTCTTTGGATATTTAGGTCACAAATTACAGTTAAAACACTTTTAACCTCAATATCGCTTTTAAACGCGGCTATCGGTAACAAATAATACTTTGTATCCCTTAAAAGGTACAAATTCTGAATTCCGACCGTGTCCTGCCCAAGGACAAAAAATATAACAGGTTGCTTCATTTTTTATTCATTAGGCGGCCGAAGATGTGACGCCACGTTTCGTCTAATGACGAGAGAACGTTGAACGTGTTTTTCATGATAAAATTTAATTATTTTTCCGTGAATCTTTTTTATTATTATTAAATAAGTTTTTAGAAAATCACAAAGGGTCGCGTTTATGAAAACGATAAAGGAGCTTATAGAATGTTAGTTAGCATGGACGAAGAAAGGCAGGAAGTTTGTAACGTGTTTTTAATCTCTGTAATGTTAAGTCATGCACCTTTACTAACGATATTACAGTCCACTAGAATGGGCCAAAAAACGATTTTTTTATATATCAAAAATATTGTTTATTGTGATAAAAACAATATCGTGAAGGTTTCAGTCCTTACTATTAATATTAGTATTAAAAAGTCTATCTTCACTACAAACAGTTTTTGACAACAATCCTTTTTATGCCAAACTCGCAAATGGTTGATCTAAAAAATGCTGCCAACACACATTTTTAAAGAGAAAAGTCCCTACTCGTCAAATAAGCCGTTTCCATGTAATCAGAGTGGCTCTCCAGTGACGCAAATAGAGCGCTCCCGAGTAGCTGAGGAGCATTTCGTTCTACTTTATGGCATTCCAGTGACGGAAAGTGTTATGCACCTCAGCTACTCCGTTTTTCTTTCCCTTTGCCCCTCATGCACCCCCTTTTTGGTTTTTGTGCTTCAAACGTGTTTTGTTATGGTTAAGGATGGATTTTTTAAAATTATTTGTTTAAAATGGAATTAGATATTAAAAAAAATAATAATATAAAGCCAAGAAAGGTTAAAAAACGAAATTTTAAAATTACTTTAAAATAATTAAAATGTTAAAAAATTTGGTTTTTATTCAAATTTTCCCTTTGTAGGCTCTCATTACCCTATTCTCCCCTACATTTTTGATGTTGAATTTAATATAGAATTAAAATTTGCCCAAATATACAGGGTGACCCATTAAAAAAACCTACTTGACGATGAAAAATCTGATTTTGAGACTCATTTTATATTAACAGGTACTGTCAATAAAAGGAGTGTATTTAAATTTACATTTCTTATTTTAAGTTTGTTTTTGTATCTTGTACAGGGGCAAAGTTATTTCGTGTATAAATAGAGTTGGGACACCCTGTATATCAGAAATAAGCTAAATAATTTCATACAATAAACTAATAATAAAGGTATTTTAAACTAGTTTAACGAAGTATTTTCGTATAAATGAATTATATAAGACAAGAATGTAATAAAACTAATGTTCTTCTTCACTGAGCACTCGACACGAACTGCTTATGCTGTTTTATTGTTGATAGCTTTCCATATTTTGTTTAAGTTGGTGTTCTGGTTATTACAGTTCTTGCACTACATAGCATAATTGTTGCTTGTTACAAAAATTGTATAATATTATTACCAATTATATTGTTATACAGAAATAAAAGAGCTAAAGCTCCTTATTGGTTTTTATTTTTTGCACTGCAAGGTAGCATCCGTCAGAACACTGTCCGATCTGGCGATGCAGATTTTCATAGTCAAAGGTTTTGTTATCGCATACACCGTACTAATAAGAACCAAAATAGTTTGAAACCCGTCTGCGGTTGGTCATCTCAATTAACTCCGAAGAAAAACCTTTTGCTACTGCGAAAATCTGCATAACCAGATCGGACAGTGTTCCGACGGATGCTATCTTGCAGTGCAAGGAACTAACAAACAGTAAGGAGCTTTAACTCTCTTTCATTGCTGTATAATGATTTGACTGCTTGTCAAGTAAACTTATTTTTAAAGAAGAGCATAAAATCACTACATGTGAATCATTTACAGTCAATAACATTTCACATTTATGACCTGTAAACAATTTAAAAATTGGTACTGGCTGAATGACCGCCGGCGGTTTTGATCAATTATAAGAAGGAAACCGCCATCCGGTGGTTTTTTTATAACTATATGTTAAAAACCGCCTAAAATTACAATTAATTTGTTATTATCGGCGGTTTTTACTTATTTTATCGATAAAAACCGCCGCCCGACGTTTTTGCTTCAAAAACTATTAAAAACCGCCGAAAAATAGTTAAAGTTAATCTAATCTTAAAAATTGTTTATTTTGCGTGCCATAAGCGTTTAGTCTTTGGAATTTTATTGTTTATATTGTAGTTTAGTTATTAGCATCCTTTTAAAAAACAAATTGGAGTAGTATAAGGGAATGGGGACAGGCAAATAAAACCACTCTTGTATTGATCCTAACGTTTTGTGGCTGGATTGCCACTTTATCAAAGGCCTATAATTAAAAAAGACACATTACAGAACTATTTCGTCATATGGACCCAATAATTTACTACACTGAAAAACACTTTGGAAAAATATTGTCATGCAGGAAAGGCGAAGAAATAACTTATCAGGACGTCATTGTCAGCATTAAAGTCAGCAATTAGATATACATATATAACTTAAAATTATTATTATCTAAAAGATCCGACACGACGTATCCCATGGCTCCGACCCTATAGGGCGTCGTGCGGAAGGCCATCTATATCGAAGACCACTTCTCGCGTCCGCTCGGACACTGATTTTTGGCCAAATTCATTTGCCTCAGTAGACGAAGGAATTCAAGGACAACAGATTTCTGCATTTTCATTAGCAGTTATTCGGGTGAATTTTGACATGCTGGAATGTACCCTAACACCCTTAATAGGTTATATTTATCCTTCATACCTCCCAAAACGCCAATTATCAGGACAACCAATCGCATGGTATATTCCGGATAGAGCCTCCGAAGTTCGCCAAGATCTTGGAATTTGGCTCGTTTCTCCCTTTTTTATATCGATGTTAGTTTCCGCTGGGGCAGAGAACTCTATTACATGCATGGTGTGATTTGTCTTATCAAGAAGAACTATGTCGGGTTTATTCGCTTGAATTTGATGCGTGGTTGGGAACGCATAGTTCCAGTATATGCGAGAGTTATCATTTTCCACTACTGCCTCAATGTCACCGGGAGCAAATGGCAGTATTACTATTTCATTGATGCCTAAGGTGATAGAAAGTACCCGAAGAGCGTCATTTTGCCGATGGATGTAGCTATTGACAGCATGCACTGGACAAGCTGACAATAAATGCATAAGGGTTTCGGGTTGCTGTTGACAGGCTCGACATGTAGTGTCAAGAACGATGGAAAATTGTCTTCGGTAGACCAATGTGTTTATTACCCCATCTTGGAATGCTAGGAAGAAACCCTCGGTCTCAGACTTAAGTTCGGCGGATTTCAAAACCCAAACGTAAGCTTTCGAGTTAGATCGAGTGTATCGATGTTTCTGTAAAAGACTCCATTCTCCGGCTTATTGATGTGATCTACTAAGAGCATTCGTTGTTCGGCTCTTATAACTGCAGCTGTTACAACACTAGACTCCTGTCTTATAAGTATTTGGTCTTCATTAGAATCTATTTCAAATCTGAGCCGCTCGGCTGCCCTGAACAAAAATGCTTTAACATTGGCCATCTCATTTTCTTTTACTAACTGTAGCAGTAGCTCCGTGCTTTTGGAAACCTGACAAGCAAGACTCAAAACCAAACGATCATGCATACACTCCAAGCTTAAAGGCCGGGACCTCCCTGATGGCGTGGGAGGTAAAAGTGGGAGACTGATAAGCGGGGATGGATGCTACGGTGAAAATGCATCATCTTTCTTGTGCTAATGTCCAGTTCGCGAAACTCTTCTCGCGTCCACTTAACTATTTCAAAGGAATAAAGCAATACAGGAACTGCTAACATGTTAGTTGCAGCAACCTTATTCAATCCAGATAGTTCGGACGTCCATATTTTCCTTAAGCGTTGCCTGTAATTGCTTCTTAGCTCGGTCTTTACAGCTTTAATATCTTGAGTACGATTTTGGTCGATACCTAAATATCGATATGTTTCGTTACCATATCGGCCTTTAACCAGCTTAAGTTTTGCACATTTGTCAAGTCCGAACTCCATGCCAACATCTTTGGTTATATTCGTGAACCACTTTAAGAGACTGTTGTAGATCTCGCTCACTAGATGCATAGAGTTTCAGGTCATCCATATAAAACAGATGGGTTACCTTACGCTCCCTTCTTCCAGGTGGTCCACAGCAATACCTCCGAGTCTTCCGAAGAGACACGGACACGGGAAGCAGCGATATACAAAACAATAAAGGACTTAGTGAGTCGCCCTGAAATACGCCCCGTTTAAATGTAATGGGGTCAGTAATGATTTTTTGTGCTCCGGATGTTATGGAGAATTTAGATTTCCAGAGCGGCATCAGCTGTTCGATGCGACGAATTAGGTTAGGAGGAACCTTGAGATCTTTAAGCTGATGCAATAGTAATTTATGCGATGTTGTATCAAAAGCTTTTTTGTAATCAATCCATGCCATACTAATCTTGCGTTTGTATTGAATTGAGTCTTGTGTGATGCATCTATCGATTAAGAGATTATCATTGCAACCATTAATTTCTCTTTTTCCACCTCGCTGCTCCCCTATATCAGAGAGAATAGGATCTATTGCGCTCAATACTCTAGAATAAATAAATCTAGTAAAAGCCTTGTAGCTGGTATTGAGGCAGGTGATCGGTCTATAGTATTTTGGCTGTGTTAGATCTCCCTTTTCCTCTCCTCCTTATTGTGTTAGATCTCCCTTTTCCTCTTCTCCTTATTATTATTACTATTATTATTATTAACGAGCAGATAAGCGGCACTGCCGATGGGTTGCTCAGATTTTCCTTTTAGGTCTTTGGTTTTGTTTAACAGATTTAGTGTTTTTAGGAATTATTTATCTTGTAACTTTTTTCCTTTTTATAAGAATTTTAATGTTTGTTCCACCCTCAATACATGCATGCTTTAATTGGTAATACTTTAGTTTTAATTCTATGAAACGATCAGTTTTTTCTTGCCGCTAAACTAAAGGTACTTCTGGCTCTTCTTTTCCTAAAAGATGTACATACATATTTTTTAACTTATGAAGAGCTTCGATAAAATCTTCTTAGGGGTCAAACGTGTCTCCCAGTTTCATTTTTGTTTGATGACCAATAATAAAAATATTATTAAACAATAAAACAAATAATTATTAAAGTTAGGCTAATTTTAACTATTCTTCGGCGGTTTTCAATAGTTTTTATAAGCGATATCAATTTATCGATAAAATAAGTAAAAACCGCCGGTGATACCAAATTAACTACAATTTTCGGCGGTTTTTTCCTTAACATTGGGCAAAAACCGCCGGCCATCGTTTAGCCAGCGCCTTAAAGATTACTGGTAAATGGCTAAACTGTGAATGATATTTTTTTACATAGTTATAAAATTAACTGTTGTGTGCCACTGGATTAAACAACAGCTGACTGAATATAGTAAAGAAGGACAAGCAATTTTTAAAATAGGATTGTAAAAATAATATGTAAACATCTATTCCTTAACTAAATCAAAACCAATCCTGTATAATGCATGCGTAGGGCACTGTCATTAAAAACAAACAGTAATCCTTAGCAAATAAATAATAATACGTTTGATTAACTACTTTAAGCATCGCTGTTCCCAGAAAGGAAATACCAGAACGAAATGAAGTAATTCGATGCGAAAACTGGTTCTAATAAACAAATCAACAGGTTCAAAAGTCTAGTAACCCGCGAAACAGTTGAATAGAAATGCTAAAACAATAGCCGGATTGTCGGCCTCAATTGTTTGTTGATGAAATGAAACAATCACCTTGTGCGTGAAAGTATTACGGCGTAACTTATCAAATTTTTTTTTATTATTAAAGGCTTAAAAAAATAGAATACAATTTTAAATATCCAATTAAAATAGTTACGTTTTTCTGTTTTCTATGCATACAGGGTGTTATCAAACAAGTGCAAAAAGTTTAGGTGATTACTTGTTCAAAATAAAGTGTACCTATTTTGCTTTATAAACAAACATAGAGTCAAAAGTCTACTATTAGGGAGATATCGCTGTACAAGAAAGGAGAAAAAATAACGTTTTTATTTTTTATCCCCAAAACAAAAACCGCTAGAGTATTGAGATTTTACAGAAATATTGCTATTACAAAAGTACACTTTCAGAATATGTTTGCATTTTTTGGAATTCATTAAACTGGTGGAATTAGACTACCTTCATTGTTTTTGCTTCACCAAATTTAAAAGGAGGATTACCGCAATGTTTTTATAAAATATAAATTTGGATGGTCTGATATATTTTAGAAACCTTTTTACCTTTGAATTTTTTAAAAATCAAACCTACAATTTTAATTAAAATGTAAATGATGACGTGTCCGGAAGGACAAAATTAATTTTATAAAAAAATTATTTGCTGTCACCTATTAAGGCATTTTGTGTAATATTTGTTTATTTGACATTACTCGGTAATTTTTTTGTGGCATATAAACAAGGAATTAGAAATCATCTAAAATTTTTCGGCATTTTTATTTTAACGTATAGAAAAGTGATAATAGTTATGTTGTTAATTTGTAAAAGTTCTGGTTAGATGTTTAAATTAAAGTTCAGGTTTATCCAACAAGCTCCCATCAGGTATATTTCCTAATATGTAATTCCATAATAATGTGGAAGTGCAGGGCCGTATTATCCATTAGGCTGACTAGGCGCTATGAAAAATATGCGCCCAGACAGGGGAGTAATAGGCGCTAGACAGGGAAGTTTTTAAAAAGTTTAGGTGAAGTGGGAATTTTTAGTGACAAATTTCTCTTTGAATAAGGTGCTTTGGAAATGTTTGGAATGAAATAGGCAAATAGGCGCGAAAAGGAGGGTACAAATGACCTATTTTTTTTATGCGCTACGGAGGAAAGGCCCTTTATTATTTTTTTTTGCTCTTCCAAAATTTTTTTCGGTACAAAATAGGCGCTCAGGGAATTTTAGCCTAGGGCGCCTTAAACAGTTAATACGGCCCTGGTGAAGTAGCTGTGTGTGCACTGTGTACTCTTCTTGAAGAATCCAATACCGCCTTCATATGTAGCTCCCTTTTGCGACAGTATGCAGGGCAAGAAAGTGGACAACGCGAGTTTGTAAACACGTCGCTCGGGATTTATTTAGTGACGGAATTTTAAAGAAAAAAAAAACGAGGACTGGCAGTAGCATAAATTAATACTTAATATTTAATTTACAACAAAATAGAAAGGACATAAATTAACCTTTTTTAATGGGCCACGTTATATAGTAGTTGTCGATTAAAATATTATATTGTAAAGATTTATGATTTTAAAACTGTAATGGGTATGGGTAGTTAAAATGCCAAATGCAATAATACAATGGATTTTTTAAATCTAAAACGTTTATTCGAAAAAAAACTTTGGGTGCATGGTATGCAAGAATCTGGCGCAATGTTGTAGGTACAATATTTAATAATTTTGAAAGCAATTAAAAAAAAAAAATTGCAGATGCATGTCTATATACAGTGCCGGATTAAGGTCTATTTTTTACTAAAGCAAATAGTTAATGTTGTGCCCTCTTGAAAAGCAAAATAAAAGGCCATCAGGTTAAAAATTGCGCCCTTTACCTTCAGTTTGAGCCCTTGCCCATGTATAATTTGGATTAAACCCCTACCCAACAATTTAAGAATAGTAAAGTTATATTTCCTCTTTCTCGTTCGCTTCGAATTTCGACGACTCAAGTAGCAGTTGAACATTAGCGAGTTCATCCTCCTGTAGAGGAAATTTTATTAGCAAAAAACATTTTATGTTTATAAAATAAAAAGACAAAAAATCAATTAAAATATCTCAGTAACCGGAGAATCATTAAAAAAAAGATCCTGGCAATTGTTACACTACAAATTTCACGTGCTTGCCCATAAAATTAGTTTAGCGTTTTTATTATTAATTTAATTTATTTAATATGGTAACCAAAAAAAAAAGCAACAGCACACGGTCTTACCAATCGTCACCTACATTTAAGTTCTAACCCTGCCCGACGTCGCTTGACTTTAGTGATCGGACGGGATTTGGTATAGTAGGAGAGCTAGTGAACCCTTCGAGTAACGTTAGGCCTGCAAGGCTAGAAATTTGTATAGTGATAAGTCACAGCATGCCAAGTACGACAATCATCACCTGGCAAGACATCATAACCCTGTATATTTTAAAAGTTAAAAAATAATAATATAAAAAACCCGAAGCTGTAGGCTTGAGATTTTCTAGGACTTTGTTCACTCATAGTAAGATTTAAAAAATAATAACAGACGTATTCGATGAGCACAAGTACCTACCAGGTGAACTAAAAGGTGTGGCTGATTTGGATGGGCCTATTTCCAAAACTAATAAAGTTAGATGTACCCAAAGTAGTATTTTTTAAAGCTCTTTTTAAGATATTTTTAATGGTAATATAATATACAAGGTGCCTCCTTAAAAAAAAAAAAAAAAAAAAAACTTTTAATTCCACCCTGTATATTATCACCAGCATAACCGTAAAAAAGATTTTTAAAAGAGCTTTAAAAAACACCACATTAGGTTCATCCAACTTCATTAGTTTTGGAAATATCGCCATCCAAATCAGCCACACCTTTCAGTTTGCCTGGCAGGTACTTGTGCTCATTGAAAACATCTGTCAATTTTTTCCAAACTTTACTATGAATAAACTAAATCCTAAAAAAATTCAAGTTTAGAGTTTTTTTATTATTATTTTTTACTTTTAAAAATATACAGGGTGATGATGTGCAGGGCTGATGCTATATATAATGATAATGTGGTGTTTTCTTAAAGCTCTTTAAAGGTCTTTTTAATGGTGATAATGGTGATACTGGTAGTAATATACAGGGTAGAAGAAAAAGTACATATTTTTTTATTTAAGAACCCTGTATATTATTTTACCATTAAAAAGATCTTTAAATGAGCTTTAAGAAAATACCACATTAAGTACATCTAACTTTATTAGTTTCGAAATATGGCCATCCAAATCAGGTATTTAGGTAATTTTTAAAGTACCGCCATTTTGTAATAGGTGAAGATATTGACTTCATATTCTAGGGTTATAAAGTACTCGTCAGGAGCTTTAAAATGATGTATCACTCGACCCGCCTTCTCATTTAAGAATTTTGGGGTGGTGGCCCTGGTGGTTAAGGGGTTAAAGGGGCGTCGTCCAATTTTTTGTAAAAACGTTCCCCCTCAATAAATATCTTGACGTGTTTCGGCGAGTTTCTCAAATCTATCTCGTTTCGAAGATAACTTGAGTGGAAAGTTTTTAAATGAACACCCTGTATAGAGGCTGTTACAAATTCGAACAACATTAGGATCTCGAAAACGGTAAGAGATACAGCGTGCGACAAAACCGAAATTTTGCAGAAACAGTTTTTATTTTTCCTCGGTTTATTTGAAAAAATATTTAAAAACTAACGACACATTACCATTGTCACTTTTTCTGTTCTATAAAATGATGTTACCAAATTGAAGTTCCGATGTTTCGTCTTTGAGCCACCATCATCAACTTTGTTTTTTAAATGGGCGAAATATTTAGTTTTAAATTTAAAACACTCGTATTTTAATTCTTAATACAACGATATATCACACTTTACATTTATGCGACGTTTTGAACCAAAAACCACCATCGACTATTTTTCCATTAAAAATTAGATTTTATTAAACGATTTTGGAAATTTCCATTTGAAGGTAAGTATGCATTTATTTATTTCTATTACTATTTATTCTTATTCCTTTTAATAATTTATTTATTTATAATTTAACTAACAAGCAGGTAATTTACATACATCATAGATATCTCATCATGAGATCAGTGACATTTATTTGCTTATACGTAATAAAATAAAGCATTTAATTTAATTTAGCGCCTTTATCAACTTAACTGTTATAAAAAAATAAATGCATACTTACCTGTAAACGAAAATTTTGCAGGTAGCTATGAGGTTTGGGGGAAAAATTTTTTGTAATGGCGAAATGGTGAATGATGAATATTTTTCGGTTCGAAACGTCGCATAAATATAAAGTGTGATATATCGTTGTATTTAGAATTAAAATACGAGTGTATTAAGTTTAAAACCAAATATTCCGCTTATTTAAAAAAACATAAGTTGATGATGGTGGCTCAAAGACGAAACGCCGGATCTTAAATTTAGTAACATCATTTTATAGAACAGAAAAAGTGGCAATGTTAATGTGCCGTTAGTTTTTAAATACCTTATAAACCGAGGAAAAAATAAAATCTGTTTTGCAAAATTTCGGTTTTTGTCGGATAATTCCGGAACGGCTACAAATTTTTAAATTTTTAAAACGGAATATTGTTAAGCATAAAAATGCGCAACTTTGCCCTAATTTAACCAACTCTGTATCTCTTACCGTTTTCGAGATCCTAACGGTGTTCCTTGAATTTGTAACAACCTGTATAAACTTTGTTCAAAAAAATAGGCCATAAAACTTTAAAAAATTTAGCGTTGAGACGTCTCAGTAACCAGACGATCCTTAAAAAAGATAACGAAATTGCTGCTTTGCGTTTTAAATATATTGATGGCGCGCGGCAAAAGTTAAAAATTAATGGCAATTAAGGCATAATTTGTGCTACTTTGTCTTCTCTTTGATAAGAAATGTAAAATTCTGCTATTGTTACGTTTTGTTCGGTGGGTTTATTGTTCCCCTATTCCATAAAACTAAAATACATTAAACTAAAACGGTCAGAGGAAACCAAACGTTCGCCAGATATTTTAACATTCCACAGAATTTACTATCCACAAAAGTTTGTTGGTAAAGTGACTTCCTAAAAACATTGCGACAACAATTGGCCCGAGCTTGAAGTTTCGTTTTACTTCAATGGAAAATAAAGATAAAACTGATGATAAACAAAACGTAAAGCTTTACTCATTTCCTACATTTCAATGTTGTTTGTTTCTGCATTAAATGCAGTATCAACATTTTAAATTTATCTGGAAACTATAATAAATGGGAGAATACTCGGAAGAATGTAATACACTAAGAAGAACACTTTTAAAACCTTTTTAGGGGGTTTTTTGACGAGCCCACCACGAATAATTATACCGCCATATAGGGAAGCGGCGCTTTAACCCAGTCTGTCAGTGTCAAATGTTTCGGGTGTCGGACTGGGCGAACGCGTCACTTTTTTTATCGCACAAGTTTACCACAATGTTTTACATGCAATTTTTAAACGTTGTGCCAAAAATCAGTAATGGTTACAGTCACGAAACCCGCCTAGTCCGATACCCGAAACATGTGTTTGAGCCTTATGGTTTCAATAACATAATTAAAACATTGTCACGATGAAGGAGTTTTTGCAACAAACAAATTACTTATAAACTGACATAAATACAATATTTTTAAAATATTTAAAATTTAAGAAAATTTACTAAAAACTACCATACAATTTTAATAAAATACAAATTTTCAGGATAAATAACGATTTTTTAACTGTAGTATACCATTTGCAATATGATTTATCTATTTTGATTTAGCTAGTTTACTATACCTATATTGGGATGGTATTTCTTTGGGTACACGCCAAAATTAAATTAAAAATACTAAAAATCCAAAAAATTTAAACAAGTAAAAAGATAATTAAAAATCGACGTTTCGGTGGCAAATCTGCCACCGTTGTCAAGACAAAAGAAAATAAAATAATAAAAATGAAAACTTACTATTATTCAGGCTTTAAAATTCAAATTTTTTATGTTTTTTCTCGGATATTCTGAAAACTTTGACATTAAATGTCAAAACATGTTTATTTGGTTATAGTGTCATGGTGACATAGATAACTGGTTGCTGGTGTATTGATTGTTTATTTTAAAAAAGGTGAATAGTTAGTTAATTTTTAGTCTTCCTGAAGATACTTCAGTATCAAGCAAAGGCAACCAAGTGTTATTTAAATTAACTGAAATTGATGCTACACAATTATCTTTATTTAATAATATATACGCACTTTCTTTGATTTTGCGTTTTTTAGAACAAGTTTCCTTTGCTAAAATGCTCGAAGCATCCCAGTTTATTCTATGATTGTTATCAAATGCGTGTTGGCAGATTTTTGATTTATGAAATTCTGTGTTTTTAATGTATGATCTGTGTTCTTTTATGCGTTTGGCTAATGGTCTACAAGTTTCACCTATATAAAACTTATTGCATTCGCAAGGTATTTTATAAATGACATTTTTTGTATTTTCATTTAAGTTGTATGGTTTTGTTTTTGTTAATTGAGATCTGATTGTGTTTTGTGTTTTAAAGATTGTGCGAATATTAAATTTATGCCCTATTCGTTGAATTTTATTTGATAGTCCGGGAATGTATGGTAAAAATAAATTTGTAATAGGTCTATTTTGATTTTGTCTTATAACTGGAGTTTCAAATTCAAGGAAACAATTATTTATAAAATCAAGAGGATAATTATTTTGAATTAAAATATTTTTAAATAATCTTTTCAATATTTATATTTTGATTAGAACAAATGACTTTAATTCTATCAAATAGACTTTTTACAACTCCCTTTTAACCATTATTGGGTGATTTGAGTTAAAATTTAAGTATCTATTTGTATGTGTAGGTTTTCTGTAGATTTTTGTTTCAAAATTGTTTAAATCTTTTTTATTAAAATGTCAAGAAATGGTAGTTGTGAGTTGTTTTCTTTTTCTAACGTAAACTTAATTGTTGGTTCTTGTGTATTAATGTGTGTTAAAAATTATTTAAACAGTGTTCGTCATGTTGGTATATAGAAAAAATGTCATCTATATATCTCCACCAAACTAAAGGTTTATATTGATAATTTTCTACAAAATTTGATTCAAAGTTTTCCATAAAAATATTACTTAATAAAGGTGATAAAGGTGAACCCATAGCCATGCCAGAGGTTTGTTTATAAAAATCAGTGTTATATTGAAAATATGTTGTTTTGACACAAAAAGTTAAAAGCTCAAGAATAGTGTTTATGCTTAATTTTGTTCTTTCGCCAAGATGGACATCATTTTCTAATTTATTTCTAACAATATTTAATGTTTTATTCACTGGGACATTTGTGAATAAACTAACAACATCAAAACTTACCAGTGTATTATTTGGATCAATATCTATGTTTGATAATTTCTCTAAGAAATGTTTAGAATTTTTAATGTATGTATCAGTGTTGTTTACCAAAGGATCTAAAATGGTAAGTAAAAATTTTGCTAATGGATGTGTAGGTGAGTTTATACAACTTACTATAGGACGTAAAGGTATATTGGGTTTATGTATTTTTGGTACTCCGTAAAAATGTGGTGTTTTACTGTTGTGAGGTGTCAGTTTAAATCTTTCATTATCTGTAAAAAAGTTTTTATGTTTCTTTAACATATTATAAATTTGTCGTTCAATACATTCAGTAGGGTCATTGTTTATTTTTGTGTAATTACCATCATTTAAAAGAGACATTATTTTATCGTCATATGTATTACAATCTATTATTACTGTTGCATTTCCTTTATCTGCAGGAAGAATTTTTATGGAATTGTCTCTTTTTAATGATTGTAATGCTTTTTGTTCAATTTGTGTTAAATTTTGTTTAATTTTAAATGGTTTTTCTAACGCGATTTTTGTTCTAATTCTAAATTCATCTTGATGTTCTATTGGTAAGTTTTGACATGTTTCTTCAATGCAAGAAATAATGTCAAGCTTGAGAACTGTTTTGGGTGTAATTGCAAAATTTAGCCCTTTAGAAAGAACAAGTTTTTCAGCATTTGTTAGTTCTTTTTCAGTTAAGTTAACTACAGTTTTATTAATTATTTCATTATTATTTATGCTAGATATTTCAGAGTTTAATTTTTCTTGAATTAAAATATTAAATTTATTTTTATGTGTGTTTTTTGAATTTCAAAATGTATTAAATAGCTATTATAAACACAATTACATATATGATTAAAATCAAAAATATGAATTTGATTTTTCAAAATAGATTTTAAATTATCAATTTCTTTTAATAAATTAATTTTATTATGTCTATGAAATTGTAATCTTTCCCGTAATAAAGCTAAACTTGCTCTTTCTAAAATATTGTTAACTCTGTGATTAGTGTATGGTGCTTTAAGTCTTAAACCTTTTGGAATGATATTATTGTCCCTACATTTGTGTAAAAATGTTAAGCTATTTTCAGAATGTCCTAATTTTTTATATTTATTTTCTAAATCTCTAAAAATAGAACATATATAAGGCCCATACCTGAATTGAAGATATGTTCTGTAGTTTGGCGGATTCATTTAATGGATGGTACTTCTTTGGGTACACGCCAAAATTAAATTAAAAGTACTAAAAAACCAAAAAAATTTAAACAAGTAAAAAGATAATTAAAAATCGACGTTTCGGTGGCAAATCTGCCACCGTTGTCAAGACAAACAAAAATAAAATAATAAAAATGAAAACTTACTATTATTCAGGCTTTAAAATTCAAATTTTTTATGTTTTTTCTCGGATATTCTGAAAATTTTGACATTAAATGTCAAAACATGTTTATTTGGTTATAGTGTCATGGTGACATAGATAACTGGTTGCTGGTGTATTGATTGTTTATTTTATATTGTATGATGTATATCGAAAGGACAGAAAATTTGGTATCGTTGAGGAGACCCGAGGTGGGGGTGTTTTGTTAGCATTTAAAAATTGTATTAAATCTCAAGTGGTAGATACTTCATATTTTGATAATAATTTTTCCGAGCATTGATTTTTGCTTTGTAAATGTTCTTTACAACACAAAACTTTTTTCTTTTACTATTATATATTCCCCATCTACAACTATAGATACGTTTCAATCATTTTTTGAAAATCTAGAACAACTAGACTGTTTACAAGCAAATAATGTCATTGTTTTGGGAGACTTTAATGTGCCTGATTTTGTAAATTTAAATTATAATGACGCCAAGACGTTTTCTTTATCCACTTTTGTAAATTTTTTAGATTTAAAACAGTGTAACAGAATATTGAATAATATGAACGGATTGCTTGATTTGGTTTTTGTAATGTGGAGTGCATGGTGGAGAGGGACACTGCGCCGCTGGTTTCTGAGGATGCATATCACCCGGCTTTAATGTTTACTTTTAATAATTTAGAAGTGAAAGAACGCAAGTTTTTGCCAAATATTAGAGATAAAAAATATAACTTTCGTAAAGCTGACTTTCTTTCTTTATATAATGCTATTTTGCATACAGATTGGGGATTTTTGGAGGACATACAGGATGTCGAATTAGCTCTGGAAGGTTTTTATGACAAACTTTATACTATATTTGATATGTATGTTCCTGCATATAAAAATTTTAGAAGAAAGTTTCCGCCCTGGTATTCAGCGGTTATCATAAAGAATATTAAACTAAAGGCTAAAATGCGAATGAAATATAAAATAACACAAAACGAATTTTATCTTACGGAATTTAGGCGGTTGAGGTCATTAATAAAAGAACAATCAAAAATTGCTTATAATGTATATATGATGAATATTCAATCCTCAATTGTCAATGATTCTGGGAGATTTTGGTCTTATGTTAATACTAAGCGTAAAACTTCCAGAATTCCGGGTGAGGTGTATTTCGGGGATAGGCGGCTCAGTGAACCACAGGATATTGTTGATGGCTTTGGGAATTTTTTTAGTAGTGTATATACGCGAGACGGACCTGAGGATGTTAATCAAAATTTGAGTAATTTTGTTAATGAAAATATTCCAATTCTACAACCCATAACTGAAGCGGATATTATTAAGTCCGCGAAGAAGTTAAAAGATAAGATGACATCAGGTCCGGATCGGGTTCCATCGTTTATTGTTAAAGACTGCATAGGTGCCTTTGTTAAACCTTTATTAAAAATATACAACCTGTGCATTGAAACATCTACTATGCCAAAATTATGGAAGCAGGCAAAAGTATGCCCCATTTTTAAAAATGGTGAACGTAATCAAATTAAAAATTATCGCCCTGTTTCCATACTTTGCAATTTTGCGAAGGTCTTTGAGTCGATTCTTTATGGACGGATCTACCTGTCAGTGCGCGCGTATATTGCTTTTGAACAACATGGTTTTGTAGACGGTAGGTCAACTGTTTCTAATATGGCATGCTTAACACAATTACTGTCTAAAATTTTGGATAAACAGGGACAGGTGGATGTGGTCTATACAGATTTTGCCAAGGCCTTTGACAGAATTTCGCACATGGTTTTACTTAATAAGCTGAGGGCGTTTGGATTTGATAACCCAACTCTGAAATTTTTTCAATCTTACTTAACTAATAGGAAACAATTTGTATTTTATAATGGGTACAAATCGAATGAATATATCGCAACGTCTGGTGTGCCGCAGGGCTCGAACCTGGGGCCATTATTATTTCTGCTTTTTATTAATGATTTATGTCAAGTCATTAAGTGTGACAAGTTGCTTTTTGCAGATGATCTTAAGGTATTTTTGCCCATTGAAACTTATACTGATTGTGCACGACTACAACAACAATTAAATTACATTCAGAGTTGGTGCGAAGAAAACAAACTCAGTCTTAATGCAGCTAAGTGTCAAGTAGTTACTTACACTCGTAAGCAGCATCCTTTTCAGTATCCCTATTCCATATCGGGAGTAGTTTTGGAAAGAACTGGTACACTGAAGGATTTGGGGGTTGTGTTTGATTCGAAATTAACTTTCGTTGACCACATCAACCAGATAATTCTTGCGGCGGGTCGGACACTTGGCTTCATTGTGCGCAATAGTAAGAATTTTAGCGATTCAAGAGTTCTAAAAACCCTCTTTTGTACATATGTGCGTTCGAAACTTGAATATGCCTCACTGATTTGGAATCCTTACTATGATTGTCACATAAATAATATAGATAGAGTCCAGAAAAGGTTTTTAAAGTTTTTAAATTTTAAAACAGATGGGATTTATCCACAGCGAGGCTCAGATTACCAGGTTTTGTTGGAAAAATTTAGTTTTGACAGCTTAAAACTACGGAGGGTTTCTGCCTCCATGATCTTTTTGTTTAAATTGCTGCACGGTGAGGTTGATTGTCCTCATCTGCTAAATCAAATTAATTTTTTTGTCCCTAGATTGAACGCTAGGAACTCTGTAACCTTTATGTGTGAAAGAGCTAGGACTAATATAATGCTAAAATCGCCGGTCAATTTTATGTGTGCCAGTTTTAATATGATTTCAAGGGACTGTGATATTTTTAATTGTACGAAAAATGAACTGAAAAGAAAGGCCAAATGTACTCAATAGAATTTATTTTTGAATGTTATTTATACTGTTTTCTTTGTTAAATAGTTTGTATAATGGGTTCTATTATTATTATTGTATATGATATGAGAATTATTATAGTTATTTTTATAATTTGCTATGTAAATTGCTCTGTAAATGGGTTCTTGTTGGGCAATAAAGCTATTATTATTATTATTATTATTATTATTATTAAAAAAGGTGAATAGTTAGTTAATTTTTAGTCTTCCTGAAGATACTTCAGTATCAAGCAAAGGCAACCAAGTGTTATTTAAATTAACTGAAATTGATGCTACACAATTATCTTTATTTAATAATATATACGCACTTTCTTTGATTTTGCGTTTTTTAGAACAAGTTTCCTTTGCTAAAATGCTCGAAGCATCCCAGTTTATTCTATGATTGTTATCAAATGCGTGTTGGCAGATTTTTGATTTATGAAATTCTGTGTTTTTAATGTATGATCTGTGTTCTTTTATGCGTTTGGCTAATGGTCTACAAGTTTCACCTATATAAAACTTATTGCATTCGCAAGGTAGGTATTTTATAAATGACATTTTTGTATTTTCATTTAAGTTGTATGGTTTTGTTTTTGTTAATTGAGATCTGATTGTGTTTTGTGTTTTAAAGATTGTGCGAATATTAAATTTATGCCCTATTCGTTGAATTTTATTTGATAGTCCGGGAATGTATGGTAAAAATAAATTTGTAATAGGTCTATTTTGATTTTGTCTTATAACTGGAGTTTCAAATTCAAGGAAACAATTATTTATAAAATCAAGAGGATAATTATTTTGAATTAAAATATTTTTTAAATAATCTTTTTCAATATTTATATTTTGATTAGAACAAATGACTTTAATTCTATCAAATAGACTTTTTACAACTCCCTTTTTAACCATTATTGGGTGATTTGAGTTAAAATTTAACTATCTAATCACATTTTTTAAATTTATAAATATATATATATATAGTGTTTTTAGTGATTTTTTTATTAGTTTCAATCAAAACAAATCATTATCTAATAATAATTGTTATTATTTCTTTAACTTATGGCTTTTTTAATAGTTCTACAACAAGTGATTTAAAGTGACGTGTTTTATAAGTTTACTCTTAGTCGCCTTGCAACAATAGTATCTATAACTTTATATTACTAAAAAAACGCTTTTATTTAAATAACTGTAATTTTAAAAATTATTATATGGGTAACTTATTTAACAAAGTTATGCTATGTTTTATGAAATTTTTTAGTTTGGCTTTTTTAAATATATATTTGGTGCCAGAAAAATTCCGTCACACCGTATGTCCGTCGGACAACCACTATATTTTTTTAAATCAAAATATAAGTGGCGTAGTGTGTACACTGTCGGTAAATCGGTATTCTTAGTAAATGATTACGACCATTTACCTTTTTTTAACACGCTTTTATTAGCTTGGGTTGTAACTATCTATCTATGTAACGGAATCTTTGAGCCTAATTTTTACCAACTCCCAGCGATTCAATTTCTTTGAAAATTTGCACACGTATCAAGGACCGATGACAATGCAATAATTTAAAAACAGTATCCCGTTATCCTGATTAAGACCGCCAGGATAAATAAATTCCTTAATACTACTCTTGACAAAATGGCGAAGGAATTTTTTAGTGAATAAACTGGAGCATTTATTTTTAAAAAACTAATTGATATATCGAACTAAAAAATGAAAAATAAATAATAGTTTAAAAAACTAAAAAACACGCTTTTATATGCAACCGAACTAAAAATTAGAAAATAATTTTTCATTACAAAGAGTTTGTCACTTCAGAGTAAAAAGCGTGGGGTGCATTTTACTATTTTTTCATAACTTTTCCCTCATAGATATTTGCAAATAGAATAATTATAACATTTAATATATTAAGCACCCCACGCTTTTTACTCTGAAGTGACAAACTCTTTGTAATGAAAAATTATTTTCTAATTTTTAGTTCGGTTGCATATAAAAGCGTGTTTTTTTAGTTTTTTAAACTATTATTTATTTTCATCCTAACTGCGGCCTAAGTCGACCAAGTTTTGCCAAAAAGTGGTTGGTTGAATATGTGTCCGTCGGACAACCAGCAGAAATACGTAGGTAATTACTGGTTGTTTTGGGTTCGAATTTAGTGTACATGAGACGTACCTAATGTGGACTTTTCTGGTTTTATTCCTAAAACTGATTAAAGTGCTCTGCTTATTGCAGATTATAATTAATAAAGTATGACCTATTATTAAAAAAAAATATATATATATATATATTACGAAAAAAGTTCATAAAAATATGAAAATTTTAAAACTGGGACAAAAAAGTTGATTGACCTATATATACAGGGCGATTCAAAAATCGATCACGAAACTTAAGGGGTGATTCTACTTAACAAAATAAGGGTAGAGCTTCATATAATTTTTTTCAAAATGTCATTAGTTTTCGAGTTACAAGCCGTCAAAGTTCACTTTTTATTTTGGTTTTTTCGCCATATTGCATTTATTTTTTAATCAATCCAGTTGATATTTGACACACAAATCGAGCTTTGGAGATTCTAAAATTTTAAGACAAAAGTACTTTTTTAAATACCGCCAGAGGGCACTTTACCTAAAACTTAAAATTTATTTACATCATAACTTTTTATTTTGGTATCGCAAACTTCTTATTAGCAATTATGTAACAACAGTAACAAATACCTAATTAAATAACGGTTATATCTATTTTAACAAATTTTAGAAAGTTTATTGAAAAGTTTAACACCCTGTATCTTGAGAACGAAAAATTTAAGGATCATTTTTATATGAACTTTTTTTCAGAAAATTGATTTAGGACTACGCCCTTAATTTTTCTTACCGCAATTGGAAAACACCCTGTATACACAGTGTCTCATTAAGAAAAGGCAAAGTTGTTTTGTTGTACAGTGTGGGCCAAATTAAACTTGCACACTTTAGGTAGATATGTTTTCTCTAGGTTTGCCAATTTTGATCAAATAGATTTAAACAAGACTGGATTTTTGAAAAAAACCTAATTTTATCTACAATTATGCTAATAGGTTTAATTTTAAATAATTTACTTTTAAGTTTGGTCAGTATCAACCTTTAGTAACCATGGTAACCTCACATTTTTTATTTTTAAAGGACAAAAAAACTTTTTAAAAATCGAGAGAAATGCATGCTTTATGGCATTATTTATCAAAAATAACTATAATTCCTAAATCCTTAAATCGTTAATAAATTCGCTTTTACTGAATCATTTCCCATACTTTGTCTAAAAAAACGTATTAGCTTAGTTGTAGCTAAATCAGATTTCTTTTGCTTTAAATACAGTATTTTCTAAAAAGTCCTGTACTTCCAGGCCTGTCTAAATCTATTAGACCAAAATTGGGAAACCTAGAGAAAACATATCTACCTAGTAGCCCTTAAAAAAACGCAACAGATAAAAAGTAATTATTAGTTAAGTGTGCAAGTTTAATTTAGCCCACCCTGTACAAATCTGAATGATTGTCATTTGTCAAAATTTTTCTCACCGCCCCTGTTCCACAATAAGTGGCCATAGAACAGCGCAAATTTCAGCGTCCAGTGACGTCATCGTAATGCCGTGAGGGAAAATCGCTCTATTCTAGGTTAGTCGCAGATGAAAATCAAAGAAAAGCGTTCGGTTCGCCGGAAAAAATTACGCCTTCTCGCCGGAAAATGAAAAATTCGATAAAAGAACGGTATAATATTCACCTCGTGTGACCGGGTGACTTGGCTTAACCATATTTTTAGTTATAAAATACGAGAAAGCACTGAAAGTTAGGAAAAGTGTATCTCTGTGGACACCGGTTTAAACTAGTTAATTATCATATAAAGTATTTACATAAATAGGGAGTAGATAATAATTTGCCAAAATAAAATTATACATGGATATCCGTGACAAAATTGATAGTTTATATGATTTTTCAATTGTTGCATGTAGTAGACAACGCTCCTTTTTTATAAAAAGAAAAAATAGGATATTTGGGTTTTTAATGTTTTTAATATTAAGCCACCATAAAGTAATTTCATAAATCAGTTTATTTTTAATTTTTATTTAAAAATATTTTTAAAAGTAAATCCAAGCTATAATATTTAAGATATCTGTTTATTACACATGACAAATGGTTTACTTCGATTGTGTCTAAATAAAAAATAATAACGAAAGTGTTGTATAAATTACAAAAGTGCACCTGACAAATTTAAAATATTAATTTTTGACACAAACAAACAAACAAACAAATTAAACCCAGTGTCGTGTATTTCTTTAATGTCACCCGGATCAATTTTAAAACTTTGAGATATAAAATTAATGCATTGACTTTAATTGTAGGGGTGATTCCTTGTAATTTTTCAAGTAGAAAAGTTCTTATAAATATATGTCCGGAGACGATTCATTTTCGAGATACAGGGTGTTAAACTTTATTTGTTAAATGGATTTTTCATTAATACCTAAAAAACGCGTTTACCAGTGGCGTAGATAGCTCAGCAGAGGTCCTGGAGCAAAAAACTAAAGTAGGGCCCTAAAACAAGTTTCTTTGCCTCTTTTCAGCTACATTTACACATTTTCTTTTCACTACTATACCCGGAGGACCCCTCAACTACAAGGAGCCTCTTTGAGCTTGGGGGCCCCGGGGCACTGCCCTGCCTAGCCCCATAGTAGCTACGCCGCTGGCGTTTACCGAATTTGTTGAAATTTTTATAGTTTGTTAATAACTTTCAACCTTCAATAAAGAAATTCACTTTAGGTATATGAAAAGGCTAACGTCAATAGGAATCATTATTATCTTTTGTTAAACAATTTCTAAAAGTCGTGAAATATTAACAAACAAAAGGACTTTTTTAAAAATAAATTTAGGATTCCATATCACCTATATCCATTAGGGGGCGTCCATATATTACGTTAGACATTTGGGGGAGGGAAGGGGTCGAGTTAAATCTCACTTAATTTCAATTTGGGTAGAGGGGGTTCTGTGCAAATATGACGTAATTTTTGTTCCGCTAGAAACAGGAAAAAGGAAAAAAGGTTACGAGATTTGGGCAGGTGCCCTCAGGAAAAACATGCTATCCGGTAACATCTGAGGTAACTTTTGGGTCAAAGACCTTTTTGCTATTTAAAATTTTGTTCGACGAACACAAAGTCAATTTCAGTTTGAGAAATAGTGCAAAAATTCTTACAGGAAATTGGGGGTGGAAGAAAATCCCGCCAAAGGGGAGGGGTGGTCAAAAAATTGAAAAAAAAACGCCCCACCTAATTTATAGAGGCCCCCTTAAGTTTAATAAAAAGTTTTTACAGGTATAACTAAGAAGAAAATATATTTGTATATATATTGTTACTGCTATACCTACTTTCGAACTATTTGAACACCCTGTATATTAATCGCAGTATCAAATTTATGTTTATAGAAAGTACTTCCGTTATTTATAGACATTTAATGTTAATTTTTAAAGGTATTCAATAAAAAACCAAAAATTTGACTTGTATAAATTATTTCATTTTATCATAAACTTGAATATTCTTCACTAAAATTTCATTTAAAGCGAAAAGAAGTGTTATTTATTAGTATATTCTGTCGGGTGTTGTTTTAACCTCTAAAATTTGTAAAGCAAATCATAATTCCAATATAAAATGGAAGATTTATATGTTTTTGGTTTTATTTTGTTTATAAAACTAAATTTAAGCGACTGTCTATGCACCGTCCATTTTTCTTCTGACGTCAGTTTCCTTTCTAGTTAACTTACTTATACAGGGTGTTTTAAAACAAATAAGCTGCTTAATCAGCTGATAAAAATGGGTATCTAGATCTGAAGTGGCGAAGAATATTTACTTATTTATTTGGATTTCAGAGCCCTAACATTTCTTAATTTTTTTTTATTATTTCTATCAACATCTCTATTTTAAAAGGATATACAAATTTTTAAGAAAAATAATGCAAACATTTTGGGTAAAAACTTAAGATTTAAATGGTCATATATCCAAAACTAATAATGATAAGTATACCAAATGTAGTATTTGGTTAAGGTCTTTAAAAGATCTTTTTACTGGTAATATAATTTATAGGGTGTTTTTTTTAAATCACCCTTTTTGTCGTACCCTGTATTTCTGAAGAGATAACAAAAATCTGATTTGGAAATCACAAAACCAACTTAACAAACTTATATTTTTAATTAATTTTTTATTATAAAAAATAAAATTTTTAAGCAGGTTAAAATTATAACTTGACACTGGGTATAACCAAATTTCATTGTCTTTTCACAAATTTATGATTCCTTTAAGAGTCAAGGTATGATTTGAATAAAAAAAAAAATGTTAAGAAAAGATGGGGCTTTTAAATCCAATACACTGGTAAAAATTGTAACGTTAAATTATTCCACAGGGTGTTGGAAAATTTGGTTCAAAATGCAACATTTGGCTCTTCTCTATATAACACCTAATCCTATAAAACTTTTTGCAATCCCCATATTAAATAATAATCTTAATGGAAGAAGCTACAACTAGACCAAACAAAAAATTAAATTGGTCAAAAAAACAAAAAGTTAAAACAAAATTTTGTTTGTCCAGGAGTATATTTTGGGCCATATTAATAAAAAGAAGCAAATGCTTATACTTATAAAATTTAAAGTAAATGCTTTGCTTCTAAGTATAAGCAAAAGCATTTACTTAGTGTGCCTTACTCTGTCATAATTTTAGCTCAGCCTTCTCAGTTCTAAGAACTACGAACTGTCACTGTTTAAGACACCCACTAGAGTATTCCAAAAGGGTAATAATAATTAAAAAAACTTTGAATAATAAATATGATTTTAAATATGGGCATGGCAGAAGAAAACCTATGCAGGTTCTGCCAAGAAGAGGAAGAAATCGCAGAACAATTATGGTGTTAAGGATCTCCCCAACCAACGCGAAAAAATCGCAGCACCTGTAAAATATCGCCCCGCTTGCGATTCGCATCATATTGTTTGCACTGCGGTAAATATGCAAGTTCAGACTCGCGCGATTTTATTTTTCGTTTAGACTGCGTATTTTTCGCGTGAATTCTGAGTTTGCTCTCGGCAGCGTTTTTTTTCGGATTTGCAGTCGTTTTTTGTTTTTCGTTTGTATAAAGATGCAAATAATTCAAAATCAAAAATATATTGAACTGCTTAGAAAAAACCCTATACTATATGATCTTTCCCATCAAAATTATAAAAATATTGGAAAAAAGGCGTGAAATAGGAGAACCATTTGTTGTATCTAAAGAAGGGTTTATACAGAGAAATAACATAAAATAAGATAAAACTAAAATGGAAATGCACATGCTGCAAAGTGATAAACATAACCCCAATTTATTTATTTTTAAAATGAATTTTGTTATGGGACTGAATTTAAGCCATTATTGCATTATTTTTTTCCATTCTATCAAAATATTTTTTGCCTTCCTCAAGTGCAAATAACACAATTAATACATTTTTTAGTATGAAAGTACCT
>JACEGR010008463.1:0-36704 GCA_014170235.1 Listronotus bonariensis | reverse complement strand
GGACAGCCGGCTTTAAACAGTAAATTAAAATGGCACATAGCCATGTAGCGAACAAAGAAGATGTTTTTTTATTCCATTGTTTTCATTATATAGCGCCATCTATTACTTTTAGGATTACTAAACATACAAACAAACTTTTAGGTTATGTAACGTGAGGTCAGTCACGTATGGCTTATTTTTGGATTATTTTTTTCTAAGCAATAAAGACAATGTAAGTGTATGTTGCATAATATTTATGCACATACTTACTGTTTAATTTTATTTTTACAATTTCAGGCATATTTCAATGCATCTTTTAAGGCCCAGCTGGATCTTCAGCCAGCAAAAAACATCTTTCAACTCTATCGAAGATGTTCAGATTTGTCCATAGTAAAGACTCAGCTGGAAGTACCAACTTTTTGTGATATTCACGTTGATCTCGCTTGCAAAGTCCGAGTCAGACCATTGAATGTACATAAGTATCATAATTTAAATGCATTTTTGTTGCAAACTGATCAGAAATATGACAATGCTATTGAGCATTATGTAGATGGAAATAAAGTTATAGTTAAGGGGCACCATGATCTTCACCCGAACACGCTGTGCAGCATAAAGGCTCCTGTTAAAGCCAGTATGTGTACTTATTTTATATTTTAATTTAAGTTTTACATCGGTTTATTCCTTTTGTTTCTTTTATGTGGTGGCAGTGGCAGGGCATGATTTAAATTTGATGTGGACAAGATAAATTTTGCAAGGTGATCTCTGATAGTGCAAAAAGACAAATTTAGTGTAGACAAAAAGACTTACAAAAATGTTTGGGTATTTTTTGAAAATTATTTTTTAATCTATTTTTTTAGAATATTTTTTTATCTTGTTCACATCAAAAAAAAAACAAGATTTTTAAAATATTTATTTAAATAGGTAAAGTTTAAATCCACAATAATCAATCCAATATATACCTAGAAGAAAAATGTTGCTAAAAAAATCTGTTTCATACTGGTGTTTGAAAGATAGGTTTATTTCTACTTTTATAATTAAATATGCGTTTTGTTTTATTTTTAAAGGCTTCTAGACTTCTGGCGGATCATAATTGCCACCTAAATCCTAATCTTCCCTAAAACAGAACACAAATACACTCTGAGGCATGCTACCAGTGAACCTAACAATAAAAAAAAGGAAAAAAATTACAATTTTTTTATTCTACACAGGAGTTGCTCCTTTATATCTCCAGATTTGTTGTAAAAAACAAAATAAACTGCGTTATTCTTTTAAACATAAGTTGTAAACAAGTGGAAATTTTATATCTGTGATTATATGTTACCTGTTTATACAATAATTATATATATTTTTCATTGTTATCATATTTTCAAATACATAAACCATTATCTCAGACCTTCAAGCAAACAAATTTTAAATTATTTTGTCTGAATTTTTTAATTTATCATTTTAAAAATCAAATCAAGTTTAATAATAAATATAGTTTTTATTTTTAGAAGTACTTTCGTCTTTTTACTTGCTAAGATATAAGGAAAGTATTGTAATTAGAAAAAATGCTCCTAAAACTTTTCAATAATGGCACTGGCTAAACGACCGCCGGCGGTTTTGCCCAATTATGAGGAAAAACCGCCGTCCGGCGGTTTTTGTTATTTACGTTTATAAAAACCGCCGAAAACGGTAATTAATTTTTATTAACAGCGGTTTTTACTTATTTTATCGGTAAAGCAAAGACAATTTTAGTTTTTACTATAGACACCCAGCGTGGACGCCCGCTTGGCGAAATTTATAAAGCGGGCATCCATAGAGGCACTATATGTACGTACGCACCGTAGACCGTACGTATAATTTGCCGCTTCATACATTTCGCAAAGCGAACGTCCACGCTGTGTGTCTATAGTAAAACTATAATTGTCTTTGGTTGAAGTTAATCCAACCTTAATAATTATTTATTTTGCTGTGCCGTAAGCGTTTAGTTTTTTGTGGTTTTATTGTTTAACAAGCTTTTGCCCGCGGCTTCGCACCTTCCTCTTGAATCACTCTATCTATTAAAAAAACTGCATCAAAATCCGTTGAGTAGGTTTAAAGATCTAAGCATACATACATACAGACATAGGGGCGGTTGCGGGAAGGGACTTTGTTTTATACTATATAGTAGTTAGTAGTAGTGATCGGCCGATACCGGTATATTATAGGTATCGGGCACATTTTTAAAAAGCTAGCTATTTAATTGAATTTATAAATACAAGTAAAATTTTTCAACAGAGGCATTGTTTTTAATCAATGGAAACTTGTACAAAATCTTCATCGTCATGAAATTAGTACTATTTCTGAAATCATGCCTTTGTAAATACATTGAAAGTTTATTTATCAAAGGATAATCAAGATTTTTTGGTCTTGGTACACCTAAAGATCAATTAAAGAAAAAGTTGGAGCAACATTTTAAAGACATGCTAACCAAACATCATTTATCATTGGCTACATTTCTCGACCCCCGCACAAAAATTAGAAAAATAAATAAGCCTGTACATTGCAACATCTGTTAATTCTTAGGAAGGAATCTCCATTTGAATGGTGAAATTTTAATAAAAAAGATATGCCCTTACTAAAAAAATCAGTTTTTTTTATTTGCTCCAGCTGCAAGTGTTTTTAGTGAGCAAATTTTTTCTGATGTAGGAAATGTTTACTGTAACAAAAGAAGAATGATACCTGAGCCTGCCGAAATTTTGATATTTTTGTACCGTAATTTAAAAATGTTAAACTTTGATTATTAATGTCTTGCATTCATTGCAACTTTTATTTCAACAAGCTACGTAAAAATTATTTTTGCCGAAAGTAGTTAAAATACTTTTTTCTTTTTTGTTTTATTTTAATAAAAGAATTAATTTTTTTATGTTACCGGTAAAATTATAAACATAAGATAATATGTTCATATTAAAAATAATTTTGGTATTTTATTTAAAAAATAGTTTTTACTTACAAATAAATAAAATAGTTAATCTTAAATACACCGATATTTATATATCTTATCAGACGATTACTACTATGTAGTGAGATTGTAGTTTAGTTAATAGCACCCCTTGGAAAAACAAATTGGAGTAGTATAACAGGGAACAGGAAAAACAAATTGGAGTAGTATAACAGGGGACTCCTGGTTTTTCTTTTCCTAGAAGATGTAGGTACATTTTTTTTTTAACTTATGAAGAGCTTCGACAATATCTTCGTACGTGTCAATGTGTCTCCCAGTTTTATTTTTGTTTGTTGATCAATAATTAAAATAATATTAAACAATAAAACAAATAATAATTAGTAAGGTCAACTTTAACTATTATTATTCGGTATTCGGCGGTTTTCAATAGTTTTTATAAACAAAACCGCCGGGCGGCTGCTGCTACCGATAAAATAAGTAAAAACTGCCGGTACTGTTGGTTAATTAACATTTTCAGCGGTTTTCATATACGTACATATGTAAATAAATAAAAATCGCATTTTAAGTCCAGACATATCAGCATTTTGTGTGTAATAAGAATTTTTTTTTTTTGATTAAATTATTTATTAAAATGTGGTAAAATTATTAAAAACGGTGTTTCTGAGCCCCTAAAACTTTATAATATAGTTAAAAACTGTTTTTAATATTGATTCAAATAGAGTATAAGTACATTTTTTGTACAAAAATGATAAAGGTATTAAGCAGTTATAGCAAAATGTCGAATTTGTTACCAGTGTGAAAAATGCATACATTAAATAAAAAAAAGTCGTCGCACCTTGTATAATTCCGACTTACTGAACAGCCGTTTACCTATGAAAAAAGCATTACTATAAGGTTATTTAGTAGCCCAAATGTTATTGGTACAGTGGCAAGAGTTCAAAATTTATAATTAAAATATTTTTTTTTATACCAACTTTGAAGGTCAATATCTCCCTGACGAAGCGCGATAGAACCTTTTTTTTATATAAAGTGCTAACATTATTTTGACTCACTCTATCACCCCATTATTTTTAACCTCACCTTTCCGGGCACCCTGTATAGAAAAGTTTGGTAAAAAATATAGTTATATATATAGTATCAGAAATATTTATTAATTTTTTTAATTTAAGAGCTACAATTTAATATTCCTACTTTTTAATTATTTCTTCTTTTTTTTTTAGATTTAAATATTAAAACAAAAAATGACGTAACAGTAGGTTTTTTTCATGGTGATAAACTCAACATACAGACTGAAGGAAATATCTTTGTAGATAGATTTCAAGGACATACTCTTGATGTTTCCACAACCAATGGAAACATCACCTTAAATAACTACATACAGGCATCTAATATATTTGCCACTGCTACAAATGGGGTAAATAATAATTATTGAATAAAAAAGTTTTAGTTTTAAAATTATTCGCTCTTTTTAGTCAATTACCACTGGGAGGCTACAAGGACTGAATTTAAAATTAAAAGTTATGAATAAAGGGGATTTGTCTGTTGAATCATCCTATTGTTCAGAAAGCATTTTTGTTGTTGAAAAAGGCAATATGGTGCTAAACAATATCCACAAGGAGTGTAAAATATTTTTGATTAAAGGCAATTTAATACTCAGTAAGTTTATAACTGTGTTTTATCTGCTATTAAAACAAAACTAACAAAAATATGGCAATAAATAACATTTTGGTACCATACCGGTTGTCAACGAATTTATTAGACAAGCCATAACTCCTTGAATATCACACCTTCATAGTTCCTGGGCCAGGAATGAAATGGACTTCATGATAATGACCCTTTTGAAACTTATTTATGGGGTTTCCTTTGACGAGTCTTCGACGAATATTCATACCGCCATATGTATACAGAAGCGGCACTTTAACCCAACATGTCAGTTTTCACATGTTTCGGTTGTCGGACTGGGCGAACGCGTCACCTATTTGGACAACTTCACTACAATGTTTTACATGCAATTTTTAAACATTGTGCCAAAAAGGGTAAGGGTTACATGTTAATTTGAGCCTTATGGTTTTGTGAGTTACCATTTTTGGCACAATGTTTAAAAATTGAATGTAAAACATTGCGGCAAACTGGTCCGACAAAAAAGTGACGCGAACACCCCGAAACATGTCAAAATTGACAGGATGGGTTAAAGCAAAGGTTAAAGCACCGTTTCCGTATATGACTGTATAAATATTCGTGATAGACTCGTTAAAAGGAACCGCGCTATACAGGGTGTCAACGAATTTATTAGACAAGCCATACCGCCTAGAGTATTGGACATAAAAAGGAGACTTGGAATCAGTAAATTATATGAGCAGAGGAGTTTACGCATATTTTTCGCTTTCCAGTCAGTTCCGGTTTGACTGGAAATGGCTCCAATTTTAATATTTTAAATTGAACACTTGGTATATTTTGACAGTTTTGGATTCCTGGGGCAATTCAAAGTCAGAATGTGATATACTAGCTATTTTGTTTTAAATGGCAACTCTTTTTAGACAAGCACTTTTAGAATAAATTATTTTTCGACAAATTTAACGATACCAATTTATTTGCGATCAGATTAAAAATAAAGTCATAAATAAAGGATCATAGCCACCTAGATGATATACTAAAATGGCTTTTAAAAATTAAGTGGGCCTAAAAAATTTTCAAAATGCCAAAATACTATTTAGAATTCTCTCAGGACTTAGGACTCCAAAGATATTAAAGTATACAGGGTGTTCCATTTAATATTTCAAAAGTGGAGTAATTTCCTGTTAAACCGGAAGTCACCAGAGTTTTTGCATATCTACACACAGTCACTTCCGGTTTTACCGGAAATGGCTTTAATTTTAAATTTTTAAATGAAATTTATATTTGAATAATTGATTGATTTTTGGATGACTAAGAAAATTTTAGATCAAAATATGATATTTTAAAAAGTTTTAAGGCCTACTTGATTTTTAGAGCCATTTTTGAAATTGCATCTAGGTGACTATGATTGGACGCAAATTAATCTAAGGACCCAGGTGATGACAAACAAATACAATCGCAAACTTTTAGTGACTAGAAGGAAAGATAGGGATAAAACAAGTTGGCAAATTCAGATTGATGAAACTATTATTTTTCTAATAGCAATCAACAATTTGTGGATAAACACTTTTTAAAAAGGATTTTTTGACGTAACTCAAAATAGGGACAAACACACCATGGCCACCTAGATGCAATATTAACATTGTCTTAGGAATCTGAAACTGGTAAAATATAAAGCGAGTTTTATTTAAAAATTTAAAATTGTATATTTTGGGTTTGTGTCTCGGCTAGAAGCAAAACATCTTTTGAAAACAAGGCATTCAAGTTTAGACAAAATATTAGACATCATAGTCTAAAAACCTATATAAAACAAAGAGTAGTTGCCAGATAACGGTCCGCGTAATTTTATATTAAGGGACAAAACGTAAGTTCTTGAATATTTACACTTAAACTGCAGGCATAACCAATCCGACTTTGCGCCTTTTGTTTCAGGTCCGATTGTTTTACGAAATCCATGATGAATACCACCAAAACACTTAGCATAAACTGTAGACTAATTCATTTTGTATTTTTTATGGCATTTATTTAATAAATTAAAAAAATTATTTAAAAAACACGATATTAACTGCCACAACAGCAAGAAAAACTTGACTATGATTTGTCACGTTCACCCATACTAGTTCAAAATTATGCCGATGAGGGTTTCCTAACAAAGTTGCAAGCTTAATTTTAAAAGACAATTCTAGTAGTTATGGCTTGTCTAATAGATTTGTTGATATCCAGTACTGGGAATTCAAATTAAGGAGCACAGTGTTGCAATTCGGTCAAACAGCTAATAAAAATGGGGATCTAGATTCAATTTGGCGAAGAATATTTACATAAATTACCTGATTAGTTATTAAATTTCACGAAAAATATTAGGCATCGTCTGACAACCTAAATAACATAAAGCAGGATAATAGTCAGTGTTTCGAGAAACTTTATAATATAGACATAAAGCGTAGTTCTTCGTTAGTTATACTTGAACTGCAGATAAACCAAAACTGACATCGCACTTTTTGCCTCATTGCTGAATTTTTAACGAAATCCATGATGGCAACCACTTAAACGCTTAACACTAGTTGTAGACTAACTATTTTCTTATTTTTTATTACATTCATTCCATATATCATAAAAATTATTTAAATATTAACTGGAACAACAGAAAGCAAAACTTAATTTTGAAATATCATTATGTTCTATATTTGCAACTGCAACGTTGCCAAGTTACTTAATTTTTAGTTTTCAATACTGTTTAAAAAACAGCAGCAAAAATAAAATAAAAATAATTTTAGATGGCCTTGATGGAAAACTATCTGCAGTCATGAACACAGCCTCAGCAGACATATATCTCTCCCAAATAACAGGAAACTCCGATATTACTTTTAAGGATAAAGGAGACTTAAGCTTAAAAATCACCGACTCTTGCCAAGAATTCAGCACATTTAAAATATCATCATCAGATGTTACTCTGTCTGAAAACATAAAGTCCGAGATAACCAAAAGGGACAGTACAGTGATCTTGAAGCCTGATCATGAAACTGCTCAACACATGGTGCTTGTAAATTGCCCAAATGGATCTGTTAAGGTGGAGAGTACATCCTGGCAGGATATGATTACCCTGAAGTTAAAAAATAAATAAGTATAAGTTCCAGTTATACAGGAAAAGGCAGAAGTATAGAAAAATTAATTTTTTCCTTTTGCTTTTTGACATATTATTTGGTTTCTAAAAGTAAATTCAAAAGACGTGTAGGTACCTTCCATACCTACCTAAATAATATAAGCATCTGAATTACTTTAACAAGTGATATTTTTAAATCAGTATAAATAAAGTATTTTTACTCTGAAATTCTAATTTTAAGTAAAATACTGAATACTTTCAGTAACTTTAAAATATTCTGGTATTTTTTTTCTGAGAATATAAACAAAATATTATTAGGCTTTTTTCGAGAATAAAGATATTTAGTAAATGTTTTAAGAAGATTAAACTTTTCATATATTATGAAGATTATGAAGAGCTATTCTGCCCGTAAAATAAATAAAATAAGTTCTTAACGAGGCTGCCAGACGTGAACTGATCCCTTGAGCGCGCCTCAAAATATTTACTAAATATCTTTATTCTGGAGAAAAGCCAAATAATATTTTGTTTTAATTTATACTGGTACTTATTACTGTAAGTAGACCAAGGAAAGTAAACATTTAATGCTAATTATTTTCAGTATATTTTCTGAACACTTATCACAGCTCTGCTTAGCTTTTACTGTTATTTTTTTCCAGTATGTACTTTTGTCGTACTTTCTGTACCTTTGTCTACCCTGTATACATTTTCCTTTATTGTACTTAATATACTCTAAGGAGATTGTAAAATAGCAGGTTGCAATGATCTTATACAATATTTATTTTTATCTTTATTTGCCTCAAAGACTTCTAGAATACACAGACTAAGTGTTTTATTCATAGGTCACTATCAATCACAGCTTGGCTATTACAATTTAAGGGCCAAAGGGATAGATATAGAAGTCGGGTAAGTCACAGGGTATATTAAAATTAAGATTTATTCATTTACACTTTAATAATTCTAAATTAAAGAATAAGTCTGTGTTTGTATAGGTCTTTGGTGTGTATAAATATTTTGATTTCACGCGAACATTGCCAATTAAACCAAATATTAGATTTAGTTTTTTTCCCTAAATTTTAAATATCTTTTAACTTGTGTTTAGTTTTATAAGGTATATTAACAGTGTATTTATCTACAAACATAGTTACCTCACTTAAGAATGTTCTCAAATCCGCTTCTGTCATTGAGTTTTTGTATAATATTTCAGGTCTGGATCACAGGATGTGTGTTGTTTATTTTTTCCTTAACCACTAACTTTAAATACAATACATTTATATAATATTTAACCAAAAAACAATGGTTTAGTCTGCCTTAAGAGTGAGCTAACTATTTTGTAGTATGTAAACTATGATACAGTTATATTATTTTCTCTGTTTTATAGGGATTTGGTTTATTGGCTTAGGGATAATGGAAGTTATAGATATAACTAAGAATAAATGATATACAGTTCTCGCAAAATACATTTTTTAAACCCTTAAAGGAATATTTGACATAAAATAAACAAAATATAAACAAAAAACTCATTTATTTCATAACATAAAATATTAACATTACCACTCATCTCATCCTTGTCTCCCTTTCATTATCACCTTTTTGCTTCCTTCCCCTTCCTTTTCCTTTCCCTTTTTTCTTCTGTTTTCTTTTTTTTCTTTCTGCTATTTCTCTCGCTTTCAAAATCTGATCAGTGTTCTTCAACTCTGATTGTCTTTGTTTTGTTTTCACTTTTTCATTGTGTTTTGCCCAGTGGGTATGCGCTCTCGGTTTATTAAATCCTCCTAAAAATGTAAAAGAAAAATGTTTTAAATAAAATTAAAAATAAATAAAATGCCAGATTATAAAACTACACAAAAATATAAATTTTACCTATTTGAGGACCTTCATCATTATCATCGTCGTGATTTTCGATTGAAACTTTAGTTTTTTCCTTCCATTCGGCATATCTGTTGCTCTTGTAGGTTGCTGGTATCCAAACTCCGGATTCTGTTTTTATTTTGCCTTTTCTTGGATTCTAAAAAAAATGTAACATTAAAAAATGCCTTTAAGCAAATAGGTATGTAGTTCACCTACATACTTGTATTATGGCAAAAAGAAAATGTGAAATTAAGTTTTTGTAAAGTAAAACCTACCTCTAGGCGCGCTTGTGGCTGCTCCGGTTGTATCGGCAAGCGTCGATCTCCGGAGTTAAGCAGTGAAGTGCGCGCCCATAACTTGGATGGGTGACCGGCATTGTGGGTTTTGGGCAACGGCACGCGGTGTTCTGCTCGGGGTGAACAAACGGACCGAGCAACAACCATCCAAGTTATGGAATGAATGGTGTGTGAATGGGAAGGAGTAGGGGTCAAGGTACAATAAGCCTTCAGGCTGCAGTGCACCACCTAGAGGGGCGGTCGTCGGGCCTGGGTGGGATGACCCCGAAAGGGTGAAAAAAAAAAAACCTACCTCTACGCCAACCATTTTCTTCTTTATCCTATCCCATTTTTTTATAGATTTACCCGATCTCATAGCTTCTTCCGAATCTCCTGTTATATCAAACTGTACTTTATTTGCTTCATTTTGGAAATTATTAACAGTTAATCTAAGAAAAATAACAGTTAAATGAATCAATTTCATAATGGCTATAATTCTTTAATTAAAAGTCACATTTAATATTGGTGTTGTTTGCTTATTTGAGTTTCTCTGTATTCAAAAAATGTATTACTGTGGTTAATACAATAGAACGTTTCAGTAGTTTGCCTAAATTTAATGTGTATTGGTATACGGTTAGAAGGGTAATAAGGAAAAAACACTTTCCAATTTGTTTTTAAGCTAAGGGCAGAGTAAAAGAAAATCCAGTAAAACTCTTAACAACTGAAAAATAACTTACCCTTCTTCAGTATGCTGATCTTCCGGTGCATAAGGAATAAAAACTTCATCGCCAGTTTTTTTCCTTTTATTTTTCATACTGTACATCGTGTCCATTTTTCTTTTCTTCGGCACTATGACACTTTTAAAAGTGCCTTCAATATCCTCAAGTGTACTCCCTACAGAAAACAAGTTACAAAATAAGTAACATCAATCACTGAAAAGTGTGGAAACATCTATTTTATTTTGAAAACAACAATTCATACCTGTTAAGTTTATAACAGGCTTGTTATGGCTTTCATTTTCCGACTTTTTGTCTTGCATCAATTTTTTGTGTGACTCTATCTTGTCCTTATGAAACGCCCTTTTTTCTTTCATTATCATGTATTCTTGCGATTTGTTTTTGCCGCAGATTTCAAATATTGTCTGAAAAAAAATAAGACAAGCATACATACATCTAATTCACAAAATTTGATGCAAAATTTTAAGCATAAATTTTAAAAGAAAGGTTTTTGAAATATAACTGTAACACTTACATATAAGATGCTTTTAGAAAATCAACTTCTTTTTATAGGGGCTACAAAAAATAAGAGGGCGGCATTTTGCCAAATAAAGGGCGGGATCCTATATATATATATAAGTTTTTGAAGTTAAAAACAGTGGAATTTTAGGGGAAACTTTTTTTCTTTGCTCTTCAAAAAAATGTATAAAGGAGGTTAAGTAAGATTCAACTCGACCCCCTCCTCCCCTAAATGCCTCACATATTTTATGGAAACCCCCATATGTCACTTTTTTTCTATAGTGCCAAATACAAACAAATACTACTCTGAAAGTAAGCTTTTTAGCTCAGAAATTCAAACAGACCAGCAGCGTAGTTACGTAAGCAAGGGCCCTGGGATAAAAAATGAAGTAGAGCCCCAAGTAAAGTACTTAAAATTTCCACATACTCCAAGAAAAAAACAAGGTTTTCACTTTCTTACAATTCTGGTTTATTTATATTTCAAATGTAGGAGAAATTTTTACTACTTCTCCTATTTATACTTCGTAAGTCAGAGTCCAAGGGGCCCCGGGGCACTGCCGCGCCTAGCCCCATAGTAGCTATGCCACTGAGACAGGCATTTAAAGTTATCATAAAAAAAAAAAAAAAATTAACAGATTCGAAAAGTGGTTAAACTTACCCCTTGAGGCCGATAACTTTTCATCTGATCTAAAATATTTTCTCTGCCCAAACCACTACTTTCACTTGATCCCTTAAAAACAGGATGTATAAAACAATTATTTAAAGGCAACTCTTTTACTCGTCTGTTACTATCAGCCGACGCGGCCGGTCTAGATCTTATGTACTGCTTGTAGGCATTTTCTATGACAGTTTTCTGACTGACCTACAAGAAAAAAGAAATATTAACACACAATCAACCTTTAAAAATTTGTTGAGGTACCATTTAGCTGACCCAAAATTTTGAACATTATTTTTAAATAATTAAAAATTTTATTTTAAAACCCTGTTAAAATTATAGGTGTTCTTAAAAAGTATATTATACTAGCGGCCCATGCCCACTTTGTTGGGCGTTAATTATATTTTTCTTTGAACTTTTTGTTTGATCATAATAAAATACAGCCTATAGCATTCATCTATTTTATATAAAAAAATAGAAATTTGCCATCCAGTGGCGAGTATGGTGTTTATCAATTATCTTAGTAATTATTAGGTGTCTACTATTTGCCACTAATGTGATCTAACTTGTTTTCATGCAAGGGTCTTAGAATTTCTATATATTAAAGTATTTTCATACACCCTACATACTTACCAAATCAATATGATTTTCATGCAATACTAACAAAGAACTAAGCTGATCTTCAACCAAGTCTTGAGGTATTCTACCTATGAGGCCCTCCTTATTATCTAAAGTTGCTATAGACATGGGGCGTCCCAAAAATAGGTGCAAATCTAATAGGTATGCTTGTTCCTCTTGGCTAACAAGGGAATAAGCAGTACCTGAACGACCAGCTCGAGCACACCTACCTAAAAATATATTTTATTTTATCTATTTTTTTTATTTTAATATAAAGCAAGATTAAATTTACCAACTCTATGAACAAATAACTTCGCTTTGGCAGGAAAATTGTAGTTAATAACATTGTCCAACTGTGGTATATCTATACCACGGGCAGCAACATCCGTGACTACCAGAACTTTCACTTTTCCTATTCTAAATTTATCGGCATTAATTTTACGGGCTGAAGGATCCAAGTTAGAGTATATATAGGTGTTTGAAATGCCCATTATGTCTAAAATCTAATGAGAATTACATTACAAGAGATGTTCAAATTTTGTCATTTTTTTTATTACCATATGTATGTATTCTACATGATGTTTTGTGGCTGCAAAAACTACTGTTTGTTGTTTCGGATCTATAACAGTCTGCAGTAAAACCAGGAGAGCCGCTAATTTTTCCTCTGGTCTAACCATAAAAATCCTAATTTTAGTTCCTCTGGTAGTTTTGATTCAACATCCAACCTGTAAAATAATTGAAGTAAAATGAAATATTTATTTCACATACAGCACAAAATTGACACTTCTAAATGAAAGTACTAAGCAGTATCACAGGGAAATTGTGAGAAACAAATACATGTTTTGTTTGAATTTTAGAAAAACTCACAATTTTCTTTCTAATATACTTTTTTGTCACTTACCTTAATAACACAGGATCACTTAATCCAGCTTTGGCAAATTCAACCAGTACTTTAGGTAAAGTAGCAGAAAATAACAATGTTTGTCTAGTATCAGGCAGTCTTCCCACAATTTCTGTCAATTGCTCACTTAAACCCATCTCAAACAATCTATCGGCTTCATCAAATACCACATACTCTATGCTGTTCAATTTTAAATCCATTTCAACACAGACATGAAGAAAACGACCTAAAAGGTAGACCAGAAAATACAGAACTATAAAATAAAATAGATATGTTTTTCCAATAAGTATAAGAAGCCTTTTTGTCTCTATATAATTAATTCGAGACTTATTGTTAGCTATTTCCAGTAATTTTAAATAATGATTTTAAAATATACATACCTGGTGTGGCTACTATGATATCAGGGCTTCCATGAATGGCAGAAAATTGGTCTTCCATAGAATCTCCCCAAGAATAACTGCAGCTTTGAGTCCCATAAATCTGCCAAGTTCTTTTATAAATTTTAAAGTCTGAAATATTATACAAATTTAGTTTTTACTGGATTATAAAAGAAATGAAGTAAAATAATTATTAATAAAATTACCTGTAAAGCTAATTCTCTAGTCGGAGACAGAATAAGAGCTCTGGCTCCGGCTTTTGCACTTCTTAGTTTAAGTTTTTCAAACATGGGTATAAGAAAGGCAGCTGTCTTTCCACTTCCTGTTCTAGCCATAGCAACCACATCTCGGCCTTCAAGAATTAACGGAATTGTCTAAAACATATAGATCCTTATAAAAATCTGTATTACATTAGTAATTTTATTTTGAATTGTAAAGAAATAGGGTTATATTATTTACCTTTCTTTGGATAGGAGTGGGCTGCTTATACCCTCGTTTTGTAATTCCTTTTAAAATATTAAAACTCAAATTCATAGACTGAAAACCACCAGTTTTCTTTCCCGACTTCTTTTTTAACGTTTTTTCATCATCGTCATTCATTTCCACTGCCTTATTTGGGTCAGCAAAACCTGGAATATCAACCATTATTAATATGATTCTTTAAATTCGTTTAAAGTTAAAAAAAACGTAAGAAAAACGAAAAACTATTAGAATATTTTAGTAGACATTAGAGGAGTAGAGCCAATAATTCAAGGAATACTAAAAAAGTGAGGTTACAATAAACGTCAATGTCAAAAGACCACGTGGTGTATGGATAATAGGCGTTTTTGGTTCGTTGTAACCTTTTGGTTAACAGATTCATATCTTAAAGCAACACTACTACTAGAAGCAGCCTTGTTGCTAGACATAGGTCCTTTCCTTCACTTATTTTTCCTTCTTACGCACGATTTTAGCAATGCCAAGTGGCAAGGCTACCTTTGATAGTTGTATGTATTTTGTTTTTGTTATTTCTGGACAAAACGTGAATAAATCATTTTCAGTATTTGTTTAAGTGTTGGTGTTGAAATGAACATTTTTAAAGCTTTTGTTGTATTTAACATGGGGCGCATATTTTTTTTATTTATTTTTGCAAATTTCAGGTATTTTTAATTATCATTTTTCAATTCTGTTTTATACAAAATTCCCGTAAATGGTTCTTAAGCCGGCTGTCCATAAAAGCGGTTTTTCGCTCGCGGATGATAATTTAGCGTTGTGATTGGCGGAAAAAGCATTTTAAATTTGCACTAACCAATCACAACGCTAAATTTATCATCCGCCCGCGGGAAACCGCTCTCATGGACAGCCAGCTTTATACAACAAAATACCGAAATTATTGACGCACCGTATGTTTCAAGATGACAGTTGCTGTATTTGGTGTATTCCTTTTACCTTGTAGAACCGTTCTGAACCGTTCTCTGAACTGTCAATAATTTCAAGAACGGTTCTATAACATCAAAAAATGTCAAAAAATTGTAAAAGGAACACTCATGGTGTCGTTCCGGGCGGTTCTGGAGCATAAAAGGAATACACCAATTCCTTACACACTTACAATTTGTTGACATTTTTTCATATTGTAGAACCGTTCTTGACACTATTGACAGTTCAGAGAACGGTTCAGAACGGTTCTACAAGGTAAAAGGAATACACTAAGTGACGCACCGCTAGAAAAGAAATTCTGTAACTTGCAACGTGCGTGCCATAGAAAAAATAAACCTTTTTTCTATGGTGCGTGCACACTTTTTGATGATATGTTATATTTGCATCTGCCGCCGCCCACCCGGACTAATGACCACAATTAACTAAGAAGAGTGACACGTGACAAAAGTCAAATAAGCGCGCAAGCGCGATTTATCTCTCTTTCGTTTGGACCGCGGCGGCCTCTATCTGCCTCGTCGAGTCCGTACTGTTTTTAGTTTTTAAATAATTTAGAAAAATGGTGAGTAATAACAGAAAAATACTGTTCAAACTATGTAGTGAAATAAGTGAGAATTATTTTCGTGCGTAAGTAAAGTTCTGATGATTTTTTCATGATCAGATGTTTCATGATTTATTTTGGTTTGTTATTATGTTCCATTGTTATGGCGGCATGTAAAAGTGTTGTGATTACTTCAATATGGTGCACAGTCAAAATACCCACTTATTGTTCTAATATAGAGCTATTTTAGGTGTGTTTTAAAACCTATGTATTATTTTTAGGGTTTTGTTAAAGTCGTGAAAAACAAGCAATACTTCAAAAGGTTTCAAGTAAAATTCAAGAGGCGCAGGGAAGGTAAAACTGATTACTATGCCCGCAAGCGTCTTATTGTTCAAGATAAGAACAAATACAACACCCCCAAATACCGTTTGATTGTCCGTTTGTCCAACCGTGATATCACTTGTCAGGTTGCTTATTCCAGAATTGAGGGGGACAAGATTGTGTGTGCCGCTTATTCCCATGAACTGCCCAAGTAAGTTGTGATTAATAGATACTTTCATTAACTTTTAATTATATTTCTACTGTTTGGCTTAGGGGAAGTTGTTTTGCATTTTTTTTTTCAGATTAATACAAAATAATATATTTAAACACAATTTAGAGGTCATTTTTAATAACATTCAATTAAACCTGTTTGTTACTAATTTTACAATAATTTTTTGTTAAATAGTATCAATAATAAAAATAATATTAATAATAATAATAATAATCATCTTTATTTTAAATTTGTTACATATATAAATAGACAACAAAATCAAATAATGTCACCAAACAAACAAAAAAAACTTACTAATATTACTACCTATACACACTTATGTTTAACATATTTTACATATCTACATATTCATGTAAGATATACCGTTCAAGTTGGATTAAAAGTTTTAAGTTCTTTTTTAAAAACAAGTTGACTTCGACTTCATAAATGCGTATCGCAGAGGAGTATTTAGATATTTGCCGCCCGTGGTATTATTTTATTTTCGCCGCCCCTATCTTTATCCTTCTTCCTTCAAAATAATTCTGAAGAGCAAAAAAAAAAGGTCCTTACTTTAACACATGTACAAAAATAAAATTCCAAATCCACACAATTATTTATAAGTACAAAATCTGCCGCCCTTAAAAATGCCACCATAAGCTTCAGCCTTTTTGGTAAATATGCCACTGGCGTATCGGTAACTTATTAAACAACTTTACACACATATACTCTGGGCTTTTTCAGTAATGTTGCAGATGGTGCCTGGGATAATTTAGAAATTCTGCTCTGGTATTATACCGGCTGTTATTTGGTGCCTCAAAAAGACTTTTATTTCTACGAACAGACATTAGACATTCATAAATGTAAGTATGCATATACTGTCATTATTCCAGTATTTTTAAAAAGAGTTGTTTTCAACTACTTACAGGTAATTTATTTAAAAAATTTATACACGAATATGTGGGACCCCTCCGCTGCAGTGAGCCAATGTATCGGAATATTCAAACCGACCATTCTTGTATTAAAAAAGAGTGTCCAGTTTCAAAGGCCTCAAACTTGTCCCTGTTGTTGAAAAGAAACAATAAACACTCATATACATATAAACCTGCCAATGTCAAAATTCCAAGCTCCCTGAACCTCCCCTAAAGACTCCCTCCAGCCCAAACCCAGCATGACCCGAACCAGCCCCCTTTCTGCACTAGAAACTAAAAGTAGCACTATTAGGATCAGCTTCTTTAGAACAGAAGCCATCTAAATAAGTTTAAAACATTAATGGACAAGAGTACAATGATAAATAGGGCAAACAGGTTTTCTCTAGCTAAGAGTTGTGGGAGACATTATTTTTTAGTCATAGAAAACTACATCATTGAGCCTATAGTTTAGGATACATACGAAGTATATAGAACCAAAGTTTTTTTCAAGTAACAACGACAAGGTTGAATACAGTGATTGTTCTGTAGAAATCTGCTTATTTGTAAGGGATTAGTATTAAAAGAGTTTTCATGGCAACAAACATGATTGTGTTTTTGAGGCAATAAATTGGACAAGATTTTTGGTGCCACATTACAAATTACTATCCTGTGGTTATGAAAGAGATGCATTAACTTTTACTGTGTTTCCAGATCATTCTTGAAGACCGAATATTATAGTGAAGTGTACTACTCACCAAAACTATGAATGGTATTTATCATAAAAGAAATATGTTGGTTAATTATAAAAATAAATTTTCTGCTATAAAAGCATCTTTGGATTATAAGGAAGAGAAAGACACAAAGCTTTAAAAATTTTTTAGGACCCCATTTCCAATAACAAAATCTTCAAGTATTGTAGTAAATATAAGTATGATAGCATTAGTTTCACAATTTTTTTAAACTGAAAACGTCCAAATAAATTACTGCCTTTTTTACATAAAATGGTAGTGTCGCAATTGGACAACATAAATTCATGATAATCACCTGTTGCTGATGCAATGTATCTTATTAGCACCATGTTGTAATCATGATACATTATTTTATCACCATTTTCTCCAAATGGCCTATCTTTGGTCCTTAATATCTGTGTAAAAAATTTGGCAGGTATATGTATTTTTTTTCTAGATATGGTGTCAAAGTTGGTCTAACCAATTATGCCGCTGCTTACTGCACTGGTTTGCTTCTGGCTCGCCGTTTGCTCAAGCAGTTGGGTTTGGACAGCCTTTATGAAGGTACCACCGATGTTACTGGTGATGAATACAATGTTGAAGCAGCAGAAGATGGCCCAGGTGCCTTCAGGTTAGGCATTTTCTGGAAATAGAGTCTTTACTGAAGTTAAATTAAAAATTGCAATAATTCTACCCTAATTTCCTGAAATTTCATGATGATCATTTTGACACATGCGCGTCATCTGATTTGATAGTTTAAAGTAAGACATGAGCCTGCTCAGCAAGTTTTTTGCCTGCAGAATCTCTTGTTTTACCTAGATCTGTCATAAACTTTGATTATAATGTGTCTCTGATATTTAAAATCTAAAGTAAAGTAAATCAAGACCACTTTAAGCCATAAAATTAATGTCAAATTGTTTATTTGTTAAAATTAGGTGTTATTTGGATGTTGGACTCAACAGAACTTCCACAGGAGCCCGTGTATTTGCCGCCATGAAGGGCGCTGTCGACGGTGGCTTGAACATTCCCCATTCCACCAAAAGATTCCCTGGTTACGATGCCGAATCAAAAGCTTCAACGCTGAAGTTCACCGCAACCACATCTTTGGTCTTCATGTCGCTGAATACATGAAATCTCTTGAGGAGGAAGACCCAGAAGCTTTTAAGAGACAGTTCAGTCAATACATTAAGTTGGGAATCAATGCTGATCAGGTAGGATAAAAGTTAAAAGGGGTAACAAGTTGAAAAGGTGTTGTATATTCAGTAATAATTGAATTGTTTATTTCAGAAACAAGCCAACCGAAATTTTTAGCGAAAATGAGATTTACATTTTTACATTTACAGTATGATATTATGTAAACTCACGTTTTTATGTAAAAATTAGTCATTAATTTTATGAGAAACATTTTGTTTAGTGCAGAAACTGGACGAGCACCGGTTCATAATATGTTTTTGAAGTCAATTTTATGGTCGTTCTTTAGTGTAACCCTGTATGTTTACATCACCAAAACACGTCTTGTTGTAATGGCATGCCAAAATAGTCCGCTAAGTTAGCAAAAATACCATTTTACTGACTGAAGATACAGGTTGGTAAAGTTTAAAAAAATATATTTTCTTACCACTGTGTATCTTAAAAGTTAAGACATTTATGTCATAGGTTTCTTTGAACTTCTCTTTTAAAATAGCTTAAGGATTTACACTCTTAAAGACATAAGCATCTAATTCAAAAACACCCTGTATAGTTTAGACTTGGCCATACAGATTTTTTTTTAAATCAAGATATCTTAAAACCAGTTGCCTAAATCAACTTTTACCAATAATACCTTTTTATGCAAAATACAGGATGTTCCCTAAGTAATGAGCCAAAATTTAACTGAAGAATTGCGACGTTAAAATATTGTGATTTAACCGAACTTACCTTAGTACAAAAGTTGATATTAACTGAAATACAGAGTGTCAAAGTTCAAAAAATATTTTTAACTTTTTTCAATAATATTTAATAGGTTTTGAGTATTGTAATAAAACTTGGTATTTAGGGGTTTTTTGACATGAGCTATTCATATCTGATGTTAATTTTACTAAGCAGAGGACGATACCTACACTACTTTGAATTTCTCTAAAACGCCTTAATTTTTTGGGCTTTCCTGTATGTACCAGGGTTCGTAAAAATCGTGGTATTTATGGAATATATCAAAATATCCAATATTAACGATATATATATCGGATATTTTGGATATTTTCATTGGTAATTATTTACAAGCCGGACGCATCGCCGATTTTGATGAAATTTGGTTTATGGCGGTTTTTTGGGCGCTGATCACGAATGTGAAAGGATTTTTAGTCGGAGACGTTTCGTTTTCGAGATAGCTATCATCAAATTTGAAAAGCAAATTTACGTTATTTTCACTTTATTCCCCCTCCTTTTTGCAAACAATTCTTGATTTAAGGCTAAATTGGCACTCCATATATTATTCCCACCTCTTAAAACCTTTTTTTTTATTTATTTTACCTTTTTTTCCATAAAATTGTAAAGCTTTACTTTTAATCGCAGCAGGCGCCTTGGCTATTGTGACTGAAATAATTGAAAGTGAAGCTTTGTAATTTTATGAAAAAAAAAAAAAAGAGAAAAATGAGTATTTAAGACTTGGGAATCAAATATTAAGTGCCAATTTAGCGAAAAACTTAAGAATTGCATGTAAAAGCAGGAAGAATATGGTGAATTTTGGTTAGTTATCTATTCAAATTTAAAGCGTCTCCGACTTAAAATTCTTTTAGATCCGTGATTAGTCCGGTTTGCAAATAATTACCTTTTTATTTTCTAAAGATATTATATTGTGTTAGTAATAGTAAAAGCTTTATATCCGTATATGTAAAATATTATAAAACAAAGAATAAAAACATCTTATTTATTGCCAAAAAATTAAAATTAAACAAATTCAAACTAAACAAAAAGTCTTTATTTTTTTAAGCCTTGCCAGGGGTATATTATCATAATCTGATCATCACATTCACTTAAAAGTGATAATACAAGATCCGAATAGGAGGCGACCTTCACCGATCTGTTTACCGGATAAAAACTGTTTTATATTAAAGAAAGTAACCCACAACTCTAAATCCGACCCTGCCCAGCAGTACAGCTGTATAAACTCAATAAACAGATGTAACAAAAAAATTTTTTTTGCCTCTATATAACAAAAATTTTGATATTTATTAGAAATAAATATCACGATATATATCACAATATATATCGTTAGATATATAGCTGCGAACCCTGGTATGTACCATCCGAGTAAAATATTAAACTCTCCAATACCTTTCACAAAAAAAAGGTATACTTTGTAAGAATCTAGGAGAATTTACTGGTTTATTTAAATGGTACATACAGAGTAGCACAAAAATGTTGGGACGTTTTAGAGAAATTGAAAATAGTGTAGGTGGCGTCCTCTAGTTAACACCTAAAAATTAATATTAGATATAAATAGCTTATATTAAAAAACCCTAAATACTGAGTTTTATTACAATATTCAAAATGTATCAAATATTATTAAAATATTTCGAAAATATTTTTTTAACTTTAACACCCTGTATCTGAGTTAATATTAACTTTTGTACCGAGGTAGGTTTAGTTAAATCAAAATATTTTAATGTCACAATTCTTTAGTTGAATTTTGGTCCATTACTTATGGCCACCCTGTATAATGAAGAATAAAAATTATTATCTAAAAATTACTTACAGAGTGGCACAGAAAACTTATTTTGTTTGAAATTTGTGCAAGATACCGCAGGTAGCGCCATCTAGAATCTACAATAAAATTTATAGCAAATTCTGATTTCTCACCCCCAGAACCCCCTTTAGCCAAATATTTTGACCATAAACCCATGACTAACACAAATATTTATGAAAACTTAAATCCAGAATAATTTTTTAACACCTTTTATCTCCAACATCATACACTTTTGGACTAAAGCCATTTTTTTGTTGTTAATACGGTTCAAAACATTTTAAAAACATTACGTTTTCTTGCTAAACAGTGACGTCATATATGTCACGTATTTAACCGTGTTTGAATACATCTCGGACAACGGTTAAAAAAAATACAGTTATCCTTGTCGGGCGGGCATATGCATTGAACTCGTTAAAAACTTTGTTCTGGTAATTTTTAGTAAACTTTTAACATGAATGTAAATGGCATGTGAAAAATTTTTATATCCGGTGTAAACTAAAGTACATATAATATAACCTAAAAGTTTATTGGGCTGTGACGCAACGGTTTAAAAACCTACATTTTCTTGATTCTAATATTTACAGTCATTTTCGAATATGGTTTAAACCACTCCGACGAATGCGTTTAGCAAGAAAATTTGACTTAAGGCAGAGTACACACCAGTGTCGTGGCAAATAGCATGCATCTAGCATGTTACTTTAAATAGAACCAATACAAAGAAAAAATCAGCGCACACTAAAGTGATGCGGCATGCAGCGTGCCACGCCACTTAGATGTGTGCTGATTCATTTGTTTGCATAGGTTCTATTTGAAGTATACAGTGTTAATACAAATAACATCTGTTTTGAGAAGTTATTAGGTACTGTTCTAATTTTTTATCGAAATTTTAATAAAGTGCACTTAGCAGGTTTCTTAAATAAACGATTCAATTAAGGCAAGTTGGTGACTTTTTATAGTACGTCCAAAAAATTACTGCTTTTTGTTAAATAGAATTGCAGTGTCGCAATTGGACAACAGTAAATTCATGGTATTAATGATTGCATACTTTTTTTTGTTTGCAACATTTTTTTATTTTTGATACAATTTTTATAATTTAGGTTGGTGTGTGCGGTTTTTAAAATTGTATAATTTTTTATCCATTGGCCCATCACCTTTTTACTTAAATGTAGAAAATGGGAGTTATTTCAGATGGTAATCATTCAAAAAATAACCAAAATCCCAGTGAACAGCTGATTGGATCTAATCCGACCTATCGGATCAATATTTGAAAATGTATTTAAAAAATAACGAATTTTAGAAAAAATTGTAGTTTTTGTAAAACCAAGACAAGAAAAAAATCATTATTTTCCACCAGCACCCCTTTAAAGCACAACTAAACTTAAAGAAAATCGGCCATAATAAGTAGAAATAAAAAATATTTCTACTTAATATTACTGACGTTTGAAATTTGTTCTATGGTTTTTAATACTATGTTTTTTTTCTAGATTGAAGGTATCTACAAAAATGCTCATGCAGCGATCAGAGCAGATCCATCCCATGAAAAGAAGGAACCCAAGAAACCAGCTACCCAGAAGAGATGGAACAGGAGGAAGCTCACGAATGCGGAACGCAAAGACCGCGTGGCACAAAGAAGAAGAGTTTCTTGGCCAAACTCCAGGAACAAGAACCCTAAATATATTTATAATATTGTATTATAAAATAAGCATAAGTGTGTAATAAATACACAGTAATGTTATTATTTGTTTTTTTACTATTAAATCTTAAATCGGTTTTTTAAGAGAGTTTTCTTTTCATTTAAGTAGACATTTTTATAATATTTGAAAGAATAAAGTAACTGGCAATATTTGCTGGAAAAAGTGTTAAATTAATCTATACCGGATCACTAAATAACAATACATAGGCAATGTGAGGAAGACAGTCTAACGTGAATACCCGCATGTAAACATTTCGGATTGGATGAGTCAAATACATCCTTTGTTGTTGCTTTACTGGCCGATATATCAATACCTATTTGCTTAACCAACATAACTAAAGTACCTAGCCGCGTGATACGGAAGAGAACATACTGCAAGTATCTTTCGCTCAGTGCTCAGGTAACTTTTAAGGCTGTCTCTAGTATGTGTATGCTCTAAGAGTTAATTGTTTCCCCAAGTACATCACTCAAATTCACCTATATTTTTAGCCATATGGTACCCTAAGGGTAATGAAGCCATCACTAATTAAAAAAGAAGATAACGTTGGCGCCACAGTGGTAAATTTAGGAACTAATCCTAGTGCTGCCAAAATTACAAAAAATATCCGCTTCCTTTCCGTCAAAAACTGCAGCCATGAAAGCCAAGGGAGAGGTTAGTTTCCAGATTTTCTCGGAAAATAGGCTTTTCCAGGGTGTTTTTCTGCAAAAATTTAGTGTAGAAAGTGCTCTTTTGTTATAACCATGTAAATTTAGTGCAAAGTTTGAGGATTTAGGGTAAAACTTGGTAAAATTTTGTTGTGTACACGTGCGACAAGTGATCCTTAAAAACGCGTTTCTATTTTAGTTGTAGTGCAGCTTCTTTAAAATAATTAATTCTTGTTAAAACTAAACGTTAAGCTTTTGTTCTAATCAAACAACCTGTAATATCTACCTATCTAATTTCAATTTTTTCAAAAAATATATTTATAGGTTAGATACACCAGTTTGTGGTGGTTTTCATACAGTTATTTTTTTCCTTTAACTTGGCACCAAAGTTACATTAAAATGTATCGATGGGATTTAATATTTCTGGCTATATCAATCTTTTTATTTTTTAGTTGAAAGAATATGAAGTCATTGGGCGCAAATTGCCCACTGACAAAGAACCAGTTACCCCTCTGTATAAAATGAGGATTTTTGCTCCTGATCCAATTGTAGCAAAATCACGGTTTTGGTACTTTTTAAGGCAATTGAAGAAGTTCAAGAAAGCTACTGGAGAAATTGTTTCTGTAAAACCTATTCCAGAAAATACCCCAACTAAAATCAAGAACTTTGGTATCTGGCTGAGGTATGTTTTAAAGTCATATATAAAAAAACTGTTACTGACGTAATTTTACAGGGTTTAGTGTCTTTACAATGTTTTTTCTGGTTTTAGGTATGACTCTCGTTCAGGAACCCACAACATGTACAGAGAATACAGAGACTTGAGTGTCTCTGGGGCTGTTACTCAATGTTATAGGGATATGGGAGCCCGTCATCGTGCTAGAGCTCATGCTATTCAGGTAAGTTGGAGTTTTTAAAACTTACACAGCCTTCGTTCATTTTTTGACTTACATAGAATTATAAAATCTTTATGAAATATTTTTAATTTATTCCACAAAGAATACACATCACCAGTACTTTAACTAGATTCAGCAGTATTTGGTTTTTAAATAGCCTGTTTATAAGAGCTTCTCTGTGATAGGCCACTACAATTAAATGTATTTTTTCTTTCAGATCATCAAGGTCGAGCAAGTTAAGGCTGGTGACACCAGAAGGCCCCAAGTTAAACAGTTCCATGATTCCAAGATCCGTTTCCCATTACCCAAGAGAATCCAACACAAATCTATGAATAGATTCTCAGTCCGTAAACCAAGAACATACTTCTTGTAATATGTTTTAGCTGTTAGAAGGACTGGATATTTTTAAATAAATTACTTTTTATTTAGGAAATTTGTGTTATTCTTTTAGAATAATTAAATGTATTTAAATTTTAAACTGTTTATTTAGGATATTTGAAGTTGACATCACATTAAATTACACACAGTATCATTCATATTTAAACATTAAACAGTTTAACTAAAATATAAACAAGCCAATATGAATATAATTGAGGGGCTCAGAACTGGAGTGAATAAAAAAAAAAATAGGTATTTATCCCTAAAGTTAAAATACATTTTTAAATATTGTAAGATTGAAACATATTTTACTTTATAGGTAAAATCCATTTGTCTACTATCAAACTATGACTTACACCACTCTGCAGAAAATAAAAATGGCCTTAAACAATATAAGAACAAAGTCCAATTTTTAAAACAAGGTAACTTACACCACTTTAATTCTGAAGTCCTTGATTGTTTTCTCATATGGATATTAACTGACATAAAAAGGGGTTTGAGGGGCATACCTTGCCATTATATCCTTATTAATTAAAAAGAGTATAGTAAGGGAAATAATGGTAAATATTTGGATTTTATAAATATCAAAAAACCTGGAGACGTACCACACAATTTGTAGGACAATGTGGGTGTTAAATTAAATAAATTATTTAATCAACAGAAAAAATCAGCTGGTTAGTAATTATTTTTCACGACATTGTTAACCATACATTTTGGCCCACTTTATCATCCCTATCATTTTTGTCCTCGCCTTTCTGGACACCCTGTATAGGTCTTTAAAATATGTGCATATAGTTATTATATCACAAAACTAAGTCAAAATTATACTACTCTACACTAATAAAATATAAATATTTACAAAACTAAATACAGAAAATCAGACAATTGTTTGTGACAAGTAGTTTTTCCTCTACAATCTTTTTAAATTGATTTAGTTTGGTGGTATCAACAGCTACATCACTCACATATTCATTGAATAAAGCGCACGTGCGGTAAATTGGAAAATTTATATATGTATTTATCCTTGGGAAGTCCAAATAGAAAACTCTTTTTTGTCTGGTATTGCTATATTTTATTGGAAAATGGAAGTTTGGCTAATATTTCAGAGGAATTAATTTTATTACTTAAAAATTAAATCAAATAAATCAGACATATCTTTATCCGTCTGTTTTCTAATGATAATCTATGAAAAAGATCTAATAAGGCCAAATGGTTGTCCCTTGTTTAGGATAGAAAACAATAAAAAAAAAAGTACTTTAAAAATTTTCTCTGAACTCTTTCAATAGATTTACTCCATATGTCATATTGCGGAGACCAAACAATACTTCCATATTCCAATTTTGGTAATACCACTAACTGTTAATTTAAGACAAACATCAACACTAAAACACTTAGTGGTCCTGACAATGAAACCCATCATCCTGTGGGCATCAGTTATTCTCGCGGTAATATCTTCAGTGAAACTGTGAAAAGATCAAATAAAACTGCCACTCTTTATGTAATATATTTAAAGTATTTATTTCTTTGACTGTTCAGTTGTTACAGTACATTTTAAGGAACTTGTTTAAAAGCTAAAATATACACAGTAGCAGGTAGAGATTAGACAAAGAATGCCTGCATGTCAACATTCTGGATAGGATAATATTTCAGTCTTGCTGTGTTCTTTCCTTGCATTGGCAAAAATTTTACATTAAACATTTTGAAGCGACACAACATGTACATGGAAAAGGAAGTGTGTGACAAGAGATAAAACAAAATATTATTAAACAGCTTTATTAAACAGACGAGATTATCACAAATTATAAAGTGCAGGTACATTCATTTAAATTATTTGTTATATTATTTATTAATTATATGTTTTTAAATATGATAATATAACATAGTATATTTAAAATTATTAGCATACAGCTAATAGCAAATATATGTGTTTACCATTTAGATAAGGGGTTTCTTAAAAAAAAAACATTTCTTTTACTAAATCGTTAAGAAAAATAGGTTTTTCTTTCATCAATAAATACAACAACACTCCCCATATGGTCAAAACTTTGTTAGTGACACTATATTAATAAAAATATGCTTTTATTAAATTTAGAAATGTTTGAAATTGGTATAAACATCTTAAAAATTGTATGGATAAACCAACTGGTCAATAATTGTGCAAATTTAAAAATAAATAACTAAAACATAATTTACCTATTAATAAAAATGACTTACATTAAAAATAATTTTGTGCAGTTAGTTTTATTTGGTTAATTCTTAGCCCTGTAAATAATATCCAGATTTTAGAAATCTAGGCCTAATTACATTTGGTACTTTAAAATACCATTTTTATGATTTGCAATGCATAATATTCATATTACATTTAAATAGCATTTACTTAATTATAATGCTGTCTTTGATATTTTCTTTAATTAAACAAAATTTGTTTTTTTATGGAGATAATTCCTCTTCTACTTTTTCTCCTTTAAACTTTGGACACAACTCATCGAATCTTCTGTGTAAAAACTGTACTTTATTTAATAATGCGGATACCGTTTCTTCCATGTTTGATTGTCTTCTCCACTCAAGTTGTGGTAGTACTAATTCAGCCTGTGCGATTCTAGATTCCAGGGACTTAACTTTATTACATACTGCATCGACATAAGCATCTTGAAGCAAACTATTGTTACTTTTACCTAGAAAAATGTGTGAAACAGAAAACAGTAACATAGTTGTAAACTTTTCAAATATATTTAAGTGTCTTACCAAAACATGATATGGTTGCAACATCTATAATATAAAAAGGATCAGCATTTTCTATTAAAAAAGAAATGGGGATCAAAACTTCTTGGCTGTTTCGTATTTTTAACACTTGCTTTTCTGGGACAGCTTCACAAACCTTAAACAATTCTGCATTTATTACTTTAAAATCCATGTTTGGGTATACTTCAAAAGTTTTTTCAATAGTTTCAGGTGAATCTAAAAAAAAGGTAATTTGAAACCTGGTACTGTATACCTGAGAAAGCTGGTTTAACTTTTAAATATAAGGCATTATATTAGGGCAAATTACATTTAATCAAAAAAGGTTGTTTGTGAATATTTGTGCAGTATTTTCTTTTGATTATAAGAGTAAGATTTAAATGTTACCTGCAAGATCGAATCTCCTTATCTTTAGGTGAATTCTGCGTTTTGAAAAATCCATATTGTTTTAAGTAAAATGATAAATTAATCTACACAATTTATTACTTGTTGCTTATGGTAATAAAAATCAATAAAAATCACAAGAAAAAAACAAAACTGTAGGGTTGGGGTTATGTTTTGTGTCAACTGCAAAGGCATTTTTTCGCGACAAAACACTTTTTACTAACCGTTTTATTTAAGCCATTTTTTGTTGCTAATACGGTTCAAAACATTTTAAGAACATTACATTTTCTTGTTAAACGGTGACGTCATGTACGTCGCGTATTTAACCGTGTTTGAATACATCCCGAACAATGGTTTAAAAACAATATAGTTATCTTTGTCGGGCGGGCGTATGCATCGTACTCATTAAAAACTTTGTTTCGGTCAATTTTCGTAAACTTTTTGCGTGCCTGTACATGGCAAGTGAAAAATGTTTACATTTGAGCCAGTGTTTGTTGTTAATACGGTTCAAAACATTTTAAACACATTACATTTTCTTGTTAAACGGTGACGTCATGTACGTCGCGTATTTAACCGTGTTTGAATACATCCCGGACAATGGTTTAAAAACATTATAGTTATTTTTGTCGGGCGGGCGTATGCATCGTACTCATTAAAAACTTTTATTCGGTCATTTTTCGTAAACTTTTTATGTGGCTGTACATGGCAAGTGCAAAATTTTTATATTTGGTGTAAACAAAAGTACTCATTAATCATAAAAAATAAAAATCATAATCATAACCTAAAAGTTTATTAAGCTGTGACGCAACGGTTTAAAAACATACATTTTCTTGATTCTCATATTTATATTGTAATTTTTAAATACGTTTTGATCCAGTGTAACGAATACGGTTAGCAAGAAAACTTTGACTTTGGTGTAAACAAATGTACATATTAATCATAAAAAATAAAAATCATAATCATAACCTAAAAGTTTATTGGGCTGTGACGCAATGGATTGAAAACATACATTTTCTTGATTCTAATATTTATATTGTCATTTTCAAATACGGTTTAAACCAGTGCGACGAATGCGGTTAGCAAGAAAATTTGACTTTAGAAACGGCAGACGCAATGGAAACGGCAAACCCCGAAACCGGCAATTTGTTCGTTTTGAAAGGGACCATCAGATTACCAACTAAAGTAACCAAACTAAAACGCACGACAATGAGCCAAGGAAAATAAACTTTTTAATAAGGAGCGCTATGACGTTTCCGTTTAACAAGAAAATGTAATGTTTTTAAAATGTTTTGAACCGTCTTAACGACAAAAAATGGCTTTAATTTTGTGACGTAATCTTTTCCAGTAATTCTTTGTTTACAATCGTACTATAATATAATAATAATAATATTTATTTATTTCCAAAAATATTTGTTACAATAATAAATAAGTTTTAAAATACAAGCACTATTTTACATTATTTTATACATAGTACAAAAAACACCTAGATATTTAAATATATCTGTATGTGTGTTTGGAATTTCTATCACAGTTATTTTCCTTCTATCTACTATATATTTCTATCTATTTTCTTTCTATCACACCTGTTCGAGGCAAAGGAGATTAACATTAATTTAAACTACTTTATCTATATAAAATAAATATAAAAAAATAAAAATAAATTCATTACCAAAGCTACGAAACCACCGTAGTGGTACAAGTATAATTAAAACTTTTAACAGAGTATCACATAAAGTATATCTAAAACAATTTTTTGTATATTCTATCATAGTTATTATAAACCTATTCTACACATTTAATGTTATAAGTCTTATCTCTAAATATTTGTCGAATGCTGGCAGAGACTACATTATACAGTTTGGGACCTAGGTACAATATTGATTTCAGGCTCAGTGTTTTAGTATTACAGGGCAATATTAAATTATCCTGCAATCTACCTCTTGTTGCATATTGATGATTAATGTATTTTTTATTATCTAACCTTCTCATGAACTTGCAAACTGTTACAATAAAAAGACATCTCACATTTACATTTTTTTTAGAATATAATAGAGATGTATGGTATGTTCTAGACTTTTTATATATGATCTTTAAAATATAATTCTGAGCAATGTTTAATGGTCTTAAAGTTGTTTCATATAACCCGCCCCATATCAGCATTCCATACCTAATAATAGATTCTACAAGGGATTTTTAAATAGTTAAAACCAAATTCTGACTTAAGATTTCCCTCGGCATATAAAACTTATGAATCAGACCCTTCAAACCCTATTCCACTTTAAATGTTGGTCCACTATAATTCCTAAATATTTAGTTTCTGAAACTTCATAAATCATGTCAGAGTCATCTAATTTTAAATTTTGAAAAGGTGGCCTATTTTTTATTGTTGGAGTGAACGCTATATAATTGGTTTTTTAACATTTAATGAAAGTTTAGAAGAATCCAACCAATTTTTAATTCATCTCAGACCCATTTCTGCCCTTTTATTATCCAACTCCCATGTATCCCCACTACATATCAAAACCGTGTCATCAGCGTAAGATAGAATAGTTCCCTCTATATTTACCTCCACCAAAAGAGAATTTATATAAATTAAAAACAATATAGGGCCCAATATTGTGCCCTGTAGAATGCCCATCTTTATGATTCTGGGTCCACTCATAGTTCCATTCAGCCTAAGGGCTTGTTCTCTGTGATCTAAATATGAATTAAAAAGGTCCAACACGGTGCCACGCACACCATAACCAGAAAGAGTTTCCAACATTGACGTATGAGGCACCGTGTCAAAGGCCTTAGCGAGGTCAAGAAAAACCGCCATTGCCCTCTCATTAGCGTCCATGCACCTCGTAACCTCAACTACCATTTTATATATTGCATCATCTGCGCAAGCTCCAGTTGTAAATGTAAATTGATTTTTTGATAATATATTACTCAGACTTAAAAATTCAATAAAACGGTCTTTCATAGCATTCTCCAGTATTTTACTAAAATTATTGATTAAACTTATGGGTCTATAGTTATTTATATTTGCTTTGTCACCTGATTTCAATATCGGGACAACAACAGATGTTTTAAAATATTTTGATATTTTGCATGTTTTGAAAATAAGATTTATTATATGAACTAATGGTTTTAACAGATACTGGTGAAAACTCTTTATCAATTTGGCAGAAATTCCATCCATACCCGGAGCACAATTGTTTTTTAAAGAAGAGATATATTTTGTAATTTCATTTTCATTAGTGGGCCTGAGGTACAAGGAACATTTGTTATTATATGACATTTTAAAAGGCTGATCCACAGGCTTAATTCTTTGTCCCATACTTTCACCCACATCTATAAAAATTATTGCAATAATCAGCCATAGCCTTATTATTTTCAAATGATTCTTCCTCATGTAAAATTTGGATATTATTATTTGCCCCACTAGCCCCCTCACCCGTGGCATCCTTGACAACGTGATAAATTTTCTTAATGTTATTTTTATTAACCTCAATTTTATTTTTATAGTAGTTAATTTTTGTTTTGCTGATAATTTTCTTTAAGGTATTTCTGTAATTTTTATATTCTTGGTCACGTATCGTACTGTATTGTGCTGTTAGTTGTTTCTTTAGTTTGTCTCTATATTTAATTGAGTTAATGATACCCGTGGTTATCCAAGGTTTTATTTTCTTTACTTGTTTAATGTTTTTAACCACTTTAGACGAATCAATATACTTCTGGAGAATGTCAACAAATTTACTTGTTGCCATATCTGGCGCATTTGCTGCCAGCACACTGTGCCAACTTTCATGCTTCATCAGGTTCTCAAGTCTGCCAAAATCAATATTAAATCTGCTCTCTAGGGATTCTGTTGTGCTATCGCCATTTTTTGTATCCCTACATGTAATGTTTAAAAAATTGTATAATGGTGAGTTATTGGGGAAAGAAAGATGAATGAGTCATAGTTTAGTTCTGATTGTTTTATTTTTTTCCTTAAAAAAATATGATCAAGACAACTACCCCCACCCCCATTGTTAACTTCTCTAGTTGTTTTATTGTTATAAGAACGAAATCCATGTCTATTCAATAATGAAATATATTCCAGTGTTTTAATCGAGTCATTTTGTAAGTCAATGAATCAATGAAAATCTCAGTATGGGCTTTAAGATTATGTACAAAATATTCATCAAAATCTAAAATAAATTCATCCACATCTGTAGATGGTGGCCGATATAATGCATGAACGCAGTAGAAAATGTGAAAGACACTTTAGAAATTGTAACTTTTGAATTTATCAGTTTTATATCATGTACATTAAAATTCAATTCAGACCTAATAAACAAAAACACGCCATCACATTTATTGTAGCCCTATTATAATGACTGGTATAGCCAGGTATACAAAACTGGCGACTACACCAATCTGCCAGCATTCACTTAGAACTATGATATCACAATTTTTAAGATTATAGGATTCTAAAAATGTAAGAAGGTCATCAAAATTTTGTCTTATGCTTCTAATATTAACATGTAAAATTCCTACCAATTTATTTAGTTCATTTATATTACTTTTGTAATTTTCGGTATCTATCAATTTGGCCTCAATGTTATTAAGGACGATATCATCGATAATATTATCCTCCATAGCTAAGTCCATATAGTATACCTTACCTATACCTGGTCAGTGGGGGATGTTGCTTCGTAGTTTATCCTCTCTCTAGCCAAGCGACATTTTTTAGCATAAACTGGACACTCTGACTAACTTTCACTGTCATGGTTGAACTCATGTGCCGCATTATATTTTTGGTTGATATGAAAACAGTTAACACACTTTTTTTCTTTGCTTTTACATTGCGCTCTCCCATGTGGCCCCATGCACGAAGTACACCTTTTTCATTCTCACAATCTGTTGACTTATGTCCAAAGATACCACAGTTATAGCACCTGCGAATCCTCAAATTCTCAAATCCTCAGCAGCAAAACATGTGCTCCATCCTAAATCGAGTCTTGTATTCAGGAGCTTTCTGTAGGTTTCCCCAGAAGTTTCTATGTGTATATTCCATTTTTGCCTCTTTTCGATTGCCACGTGTGAGTAATGTTCATTTTATCATTATCATCAATTCTGTCTCTGTTTAACACCTTCAGATCTCTTAATAGTTCCATTGAATCCCTATATTCTTTGTGCAGTCCAGTGATTTTTAGTCGAGGACTGTATTGTTCTTTCACTTTCAAAGTGTATTTCTCACCAAGCTTTGCTTTTGAATAATGACAAAGTTTCTCCAGATTCTGCGGATTATCACTCTTTATTATTGTTATTCCACTGGTTAACGTGTTGCAATATTTTATTGGGGCACCAATAGTGGCTGGATCCAGTTTTTGTTTGATTTCCTTTAAGGTGTTTTCCTTGTTTTGTTTAGTATTGGGCTTAATTAATAATGTTTTTCGTGTGAAATAGTCTTAGTATACTGGAAGCTTTTTTCGCGGTTTTGGTATTATTTTTAGCTTTTAGTCATTGGACTTCTGTTTAGTTTTTACTGTTTATAGATAAATTGAGTAGTTATTAGTACTGCAGTTACAGATAATTTTAAAACCTGTATACAGAGGTCCCTGACCTTTGGATATTTTTTAAAGGAAATTTAGGTTTAAAGGGTAAGATACTATTTTTTTAAAAGTTTTTTAATTGATTTTATTTTATTTGATGCAAGTATTAATTCATTTTGTCAGATAAAATAAATATTATGGCAAAAAGGTGACTTCACAAAGATAACCTATATTTACGGACAAATATAAAAAATGGAGCGCTCCTTATTAAAAAGTTTATCTTCCTTGACGACGGACATTTTTAGGACTTATAGATGCCCTTTCCTCCGACCGATTAGCACGCGGAGCAGCAAAGCCGCTTCTACAAGGACTATGCTCAAAAATTCTAATCAAACAAGAATATGTCAAGGCAACCATAAATACATCAAACAAGTTTATTTAAATAAACATAAAGAATTTTAAGGGTTTTTCGCACTATCCACGTAAACTTGCATTTATAAAATAGTTCAATCAACGATTCATTTCACATTGTAAATATATTTTTGGTTCTATTAATAGCTGCTTAGAATATATAGTAATTATAATAGTATTATAAATTATAATAATTGCTGCAATGTGCGCGTGCGCAGATCGAAAAATTAGAGCAAGAAAAAAATGCATTCAAGAAAAGTTTCAACCTGTAAAAGCTTTGGTAGAATCAAGCGTCAATATTTGTTTTCGATTCCACAACAACCTACCTAAATATGGTAGGTTTTGAGGTATTTTTGATTCTAGGCGTTGCATTTATAATCGAATCACATTGAAAAAAATCAAGGGTAGCAATACCGGTCAAACCTATAACCTGTCAAAAAATGGGTTTTTACAATAAACCGTTTTCGAAAAAAAAATTAAAAATGGGTGCCAAAGTAGCCCCGCATTTGGGGTTACATTGGCACCCAAGCAGAAAAGTGAAAAAAGTAATGTAGACTCACCGTGGGGTTACTATGGCACCAATTTATTCTTTTTTTTTTGAGGGGGGAAGGGATTTTAAATAAAAGAATCAATATATTAAAGTATATAATCACTCTTTATAAAAATAACATTTTCTTTTTTTAGGAACTACAAAAGTATCATATTTTTAAATCATTATAAACATAATATAGGATATCAATTAATCAAAATAAACAAAACCCTTAAAATATAACAAAAAAAATATTAGTATTCTTAATATTTGGCACTGTAAAAGAAAGGAACTGAAACGTTTTTGGTAAAAAATTAAAATACATTCGCCAGCCTGCGCCGCCGCCGCTCGTACAAAATAACTTGAATATTAATAATCATCTTCACATTCCTCACAAGTATAAAACTTATTTTTGGATCCTCCGTTACAAACACCACAGATCCACTTAGAACAACCATTGCATAAGATCCAGTCTGGTCCAGTATACCCAGACCAATCAGCAGCACAAATTCCGCAATCGTCTTCATTTCGGCTTTTTGACGACGATGGTTGATTAATATCATCTTTTTTGTCGATTTTTTGAAATTTTTGCTTTTTCTTTGGCTTTCCCTTTTTCGGTAACTTTTTTTTATTACTTTTTTCACCTTCAATTATTTTTTCACTATCTTGCCTCGCTGTCATTTCTTCATAATCAACTTCTTTGCCGGGTATAATTTTTCTGCCCCGTTTTCGTTTAGGGTTAGAGTTTGTTTGTTCACGTGCCTCCTGAAGAAACTCTAATACACTATTATTTAGGAAAGTGTTCGTAGATGCTTCACTTGAAGTTGCTGGTAATTTAGATAAAGGCTGTTGCGGATCATAAGGAAAAATGCCGGTGGCACGAAAACCGGACTTTAAATTGTCTTCTGCTCTTTCCTGGACAGATTTCCACAAGCGGTCTAGAAGATTCGGGAAGTGTTCCTTGGGAAGGGTGCCTTTTACGCGACTCGTTTTCCTCCAATTGTCTAAAATAACTCTCCACTGCTTCTTCATGGGAGCAAAGAGAGCCACGTCCAACGGCTGCATAAAGTGGGTTGCATTGGGGGTAAAGGGAGCCATATAAATATTATTTTCTTTAGCAGCCTTGACTACGGTTGGAGAAAAGTGCGAAGCTAAGTTATTACCTAAAACTACAGCTTTTTCGTGATTACAATTTTCTTTGATGTGGGGCAGCAAAATTTTGAAAATCCACACCTCAAAAAGGTTCATATCGAACCATCCACTGCTGCTGTTATCATAAACTGCCCTCTGGGGACCACCAAGAGTCCAATTTTCGTAGATGTTGTTGGCTTTATAGACTACCATTGGTGGTAGGAGGATCCCATTTGCACTTCCGCACACCATTACACTTCTATTGCCGAGCGCGAATGTTCTTGAACCCTTTCAACCCTTTTAGTGCCCCTACGAACAAGAACTTTTTTGGCCCCGGGGTCGTCTGTGAAATTAGTTTCATCATAGTTGAACACTTGTTTAGCACTAATAGATTCGAGAACAGGTTTAATGTTATTAAAAACTCCATTACATCCGCGTGCCCAACCGAAGCACGTGCACGTTTAATATTAGAAGCCAATCGAATGCTAATTTTATTTCTGGTAATAAATTTTTCAATGAAGTCTGGCCCTGGCCTATTGTTGGGCCATTGAGAAATGTTTTTGCCTTTGTTTTGTTACAAATTTTTGCACAATTCCTCTGGTGTCACTAACAGTAACGAGAAAACCCCAATTTGCTACCTGGTTGATAGTCTCCGATACAGCGTCTCCTCGTGTTGAGTAAGGACGGTGGGGGTGACTCTACACGACCATCGTGTCTCTCAAATAGCCTATTTTGAAGAGTTCCCCTCGGTATTTTCTCCATCTTTTTGACGCTTGTACTTGGGACATCCTCCCTCCTCTATGCACCGCATGAGCAATATCTTTCAGTGTGGTTTTATATGGCCTTGATCAGCCAACCGCCGGTGATTTCGCACCATATTTTGCGTTACGAGACGTATAACACGTTTGAACAACTCTCAGAGATTAAATATTAAAACTAGTCACTGCAGCTTCATAAAAGTAGGGCGCGCGCCGCTACCAGTGCCCGTGTGCCAAAGTAGCCCCGTTT
>JACEGR010008462.1:0-36717 GCA_014170235.1 Listronotus bonariensis | reverse complement strand
GGTGATTCACGGTCGATGGTAGGTTAGACGTTTATGGAAAACGGAACGCAGAATTTTTCTGAAAATTTACCATCTTACATTTTCCTTCCTGTTCTATCGATCTAAAATATTTTCAGCATTGCGACGTTGCGTTCTATGCCTATGCCTATCAAAAGTCCTAGAATCTTTATTTTTTTAAAGTAGATACACCCCCTATATTAACAAGAGTTCTTTATAGTTGGTCATCTTTATTATAATACTTTTGTTAATATTGCCCTACACTACCTATCTCCTATCAGCGTATTTCGAGATAAAAAATACTCTAGTGGCAAATAAGGGTCCAAAACATGGCCCTCGGATTAAACTTAAGTGCAAATTAGTGCGCCTTCAATTCATGGCGAAGGAGTTGATGTTTCAGGTGGTAGTTTAGACATGACACGATGTATTTAACCAACGCCGAGAAATCGACTCCCATGTCGCTACAGGGCGTGCTGAAAATTATTAATATTTCCGTTATTCATAAAGGGGTCGTAAAGATCATTTTTCAAATGAAACCCCCTGCATATTTCTCAATAAAATAAAAGATGAAGAAGAACGCTTTAAGATGACATATCATGTCCCTATACCTAAATCATCAAGTTTCTTTTAATAAAGCCGCTTTTTTGTGAAAAGATATTTTTAAAGAATTTAATTTCAAGTAACCATGGAAATATCAAGCTTCATAACAGTTTGGTGACTTTTATAAGTAACTTATAAACAGTAATTGACGGTGTTTTAAGTTATCTTCCAAAATGAACGCAAATATTGATTATCCAAACGAAGTTCTTATAAAATTATTTATTTTACTTGGACAGTGTGATCAAATTTTTGCCAGAAGTTGCAGAAAAATTTTACCCAAATGTATCCTGAAGTAACACCAACGAACGAGAGAAGTTTTGCAACGACCACAAAATAATTGTATTAGGTATGGTTAAATTTAAAAGCTCCTCCAACATTACTAAAACCTGTTACTTCAAATGAATACAATATTGTTAACGTTTTGGCATATCTTTATGCATATCCAGAAGCTTCAATTCGTAGTGCAGAAGCAGATACGGGTGTATCATATGCTTCAATACAACAAATTTTTTGAAAATCACGAAATGCATCCGTATAAATTTACTAAAGCTTAAGCCCTTAGCGGAAGACTTTAAACGTAGAGTGCATTTTTGCGAAACCCTTTAATATGTACACAGTAGAGAATCCAAAATTTTACACAGGACGATCCAGAATTTTTGTCAAAAATAGATCCGTGTAAAATAAATAATTCATAAGAACTTCGTTTAAATAATCAAAATTTGCGTTCATTTTGAAAGATCATTTTAAACACCGTCAATAACTGTTAAGTTACTTATAAAAGTCACCAAACTGTCATAAGTTTGATATTCCCATGGTTACTTGAAATTAAATTATTTAAAAAATATTTTTTTACAAAAACCGGCTTTATTAAGAAAACTTGATGATTTAGGTATATGGGCATGATATGTCATTTTAAAGCGTTTTTCTTCATCTTTTATTTTATTGAGTAATATACAGGGGGTTTCATTTGAAAAAATGATCTTTTGACCCCTTTTGTGAATAACGGAAATAATAGTAATTTTAGCACGCCCTGTATGATATAGAGTCGATATTTCGGTGTAAATTAAATACATCGTGTCTGTCTAAACGACCACCAAAACATCAACTTTTCATGAATTGAGAGCACTAATTTACTTAAGTTTAATCAGGGCCATGTTTTGGACCATATTTAACACAAATTATTTTTTATCTCGAAAACCGATAGAGATAGGTATAGGGCAATATTAACAAAAAAGTATTATAATAAAAGGGCGAATACAAAAACTTGTCAATATAGGGGGTGTTCCATTTAAAAAAATAAAGTTTCTAGGACTTTTTGATAGAAGCGGCAACGTCGCAATGCTGAAAATATTTTAGATCGATAGAACAGGAAAGAAAATGTAAGATGATAAATTTTCAGAAAAATTCTGCGTTTCGTTTTCCATAAACGTCTAACCTACCATCGACCGTGAATCACCCTCAAATTCCGCCTTACTACATCTTTGAAGATATCACAATGCACTGTCGTCTTTTTACAAATTTTCTCTAAATCAATAACGTCGCTACACCCTCCATGCAGTGATAATTTCACAAATGACGCCAAACACCTAATATTTTCTGGGTAAACCCCGTAACAGGTAGATAAAATAAAACATCACTCTTTCCTTTTACTATTTTATAGCAGTAAAGAAGGAAACAGATAATATTCACTCTATTAATAACCTGCCGGATTTCTAGAAATTAAGAATGCGGTAAGAAAAACCAGTTTGTCATATGGTGGTGCCATCTATTAGTACATTTGGTGCTAAAAAATGAGATAATGTCGGCAAAATAAATCGTAAATGGTGAAAAATTAAAAATTAGTAACTAATAAAAGTTTATATCTTTGAATTCATCCATACCTGGAAATGTTTCTTTAGCGAAGCCTACGAATGCAGATTATATCAAAATATGGTAACTGTAAAAGCTGTAGTTTAAAAAGTCCGTTATATTGTACCAGTATAACACGGAAATAAAAATATTATTTTTGGGTGGCTTACACCTATAGGTAAAAGAAGGTACTTTTGTTCGATGTCGATAAATTAAAGCGTTTTTAAGGGACATCTAAAAACATTAGGCTATTCTGTTGCAAATGGTATTAAAAAACATATAAAAATGCATTTATTATCAACAATACTAAAAAATTCTGTTGCAGAATTGTAAAAGGTCCCATAATCTTTAATAATCCAAGCTAGAAAATGCATAAAATTAGAGAAAGTCTATGTCAAACCGACAAACTAAAGTTATTAAATACAACCCCATTTAAACAAAAATTTATTTTTCTCAAAAACTTTTTTGCTATTTAAAAATGCAATTTTAATTTCTTTATTATACAGGGTGTAAAAATAATTAGAACTATTGTGTAATGGTTAGTTCGCCCCTGGTAAAATAACGAATGCAAATGTTTTACAAAGGAAACTATTTAATTTTTTTTATTATAGAGTGTCTCACCGGGAACTACTGCGATTGATTTTTCGAAAAGCAAGCTTTTGAAAATTTTTAAAATTTGGTTACAATATAAAGTCAGTGGAAGACATACAACAAAAATATTTTGATAGTTTCACCACTTTCGGTTATACCGGAAGTCAATGTCAACTTCTTTATTTTAAATGGAACACTCTTTTTATTTACTTTGTAGATTTGGCGTGAAATTCTAACTGTCCCCCACTCACTTTATATGGTTATCAAATTTTTAAAATTTTTAAAATCTACTTTTCGAGAAATCGATCGCAGCGGTTCCCGGTGGGACACCCTGTACAAAGTACTATAAAATTTATTTGAGAAAAACAGATTTTGAGTGACGTCCTTTAAGGGCACATATGTTTATAAAAAGGATTTTAGAAAAAAAATAACAGAAATTCTTCACATTATTTTCATGTGTTCTATACAGGTTGAGCTAAATAACATAACATATAGGCAATGTGAGGAAAAGAGACAATCTAACTAAATCCGGCATGTAAACATGCGTGACTAATACTGCTTGTTTTGTTATTCTATTACTCGCCAATGAACCAAAACTGCCCATAAGATACGGGGTGTTAAACTAAAAAAAATATGGTTTTTAATAATATCTTCAATATGCCTTACTTCATTTTAATAAAATTTGGCTCTGTCATTTGTTTAAATAAAACGTTTATTTAGCCCTAAACCAATTTTAATTAGTGAGACCAGTGGCGGCGTGGGGCGCATCTTTGCTAATATTATTGCCAAAAAAAAGTACACCACTGACTTTTATGCAACATTTATATTTTTTCCGTATATAATATCTAAAAATACAACTTACTTGTTTTTAAATTTTATATAGTTAAAAAAACGTATAACTGCATAAATCTGAAACATACAAGAAACATTGGGGAATTTTTTCTTTTGGATTAAGTTTCTCTTAATTTTTTTCTTAAATTCTTGGGATTAAGTATTATAACTTCCTCTTAGCAATTATGTGACAATAGCAACTACTTAATTAAATAGCGTTAATATTTGGTCTTACAAATTTTATTAAAAAAGTGTTTTAGAAATTTTTAGTTTTTGAAAACTTCATAATCCAGAATCTTGAGAACATAAAATTTAAGGACCCATGTTTATATAAACTTTTAGAACAATGGCTCAGGAATACGCCCTTAAGTTTTTCACCGGCATTAGAAAACACCCTGCATAGGTATGTATGTACTCTCTAGATTGGTAGGTGGCTAATTTGGCAAGTATAAATTGATAATAGAGAATTACTGCAAGTTGCCTTATTAAGCTCGGAATTTATTAATACCGGCCTTGTTTAAATAGTGCTTGTACCCATATTTAGAGTTATTGCAAATCATGTTGACAGTGCCATTAACCTAAAAAAAGGAAAATACATTTTTAGTGGATTTTCTTTATTGTTTTGTGTTGTAGGGATTTGTTTAACACAATTACAAAATACATTTAAAAGCAAGGTTTTAAGTATTTTTGCTTCTAAAAACTTGTCGATTTTGTGGTCGGTAGCCGTTCGGTTAGCCGAACAGTTCCGGAACTTAAAATAAAACCAAATTAAGACACGACCTAAAACCGACATAAATAAAGCCAGGAACTATACTTATTAAGGGAGTCCTTATCCTACTATGCATCTGCGCAAGCTCAGATGTCAAAATAAGGCCGGTACTATTAGTGCCTGGCCTTATTTCACTTGTGCAATAATTATCTAATGAATACCTAGTAAGTAACTAACCAATAAAATACATGTTTTTATTTTCGTTCCTGGGGTGACTGTCTTTTGTAAATCAATGTAATACACTTTTTGTTTAGGTGTTTTTCTCAAGTTATAGTGAACAGAATATGAAACTATTTGAAATGGTCAAAGATTTTACCTTGTATTTTGGGTGCAATACTTAAAGCATTCTTATCTACAGCTTTTTCTTGTAAAGTATTTTAGCGCAAGAATATCTCCAATGTCAGGATTATTTTCTTTGGCCCATCGCAATCCCAATGTAAAATGTTTTATTACATTTATGTGCCTATTTTTGTTTTCTTTTGGCTAAATATCGAAGATTTCTTCGATCGCAGGTATTTTTTAAAAACTTTACAGCAAAAAATGTTACGTTATAGTTAAAACAAGCGTACCAAATATTGCGATAATATCTGAAGTGGTAGGAAAGTTATGACAAAAATGGCATTTTTTCTTAATACTTTAACATACTGTATCTTGGAAACATAGCATTTTGTTGGCACATAATTTTATCTAAAACATTTTCTTATTTTCTTGCATTTTATACAGTGTTAAAAAGAAAATATCAACTTTAAAATAACCCTGTATATTATTTTTGCACTTTTGTATTATTCTTTACAATAGCAAAGAAAAAAATTTAAGCACTATCAAAAACAAAACAAAAAATATCTGGTAGTAGACTATTTGGACTATACTTAAAACGTGTGCGTCATATTTCGGTTGCCAAGGTATTTGTCGTGTAAAAATTGTAGTTTTAATTTAGTCCATCAGGGACTAAAATAACCTCTTTAGTTCCTGAAATGCAAAAACAATTTTTCCCAACGTTTTGTGGCTAGATTGCCACTGCTCTACGATATCCTACTGTCCTTAAACGAATTACATTCTAATAAAAATAAATCAAAAGTAACTTTTTGTTTTTTAAAAGCCCATACTAAAAATAGCACAAAATTATTGTCAATAATGTTATGTCATATATATATGTAAATGTATTTTTAAAGATAGGACGTTACTTTTAACAGAGGATACTTTAGGATTTTTTAAACAACAAGTTAATATAAACATGGGTCTTACTTTTTTGTTATAAATAGGTTGTTTAACTTTTTAAAAACCTTTATAACTTAGAAAAAAATGAAATTAGTCAAAATTTGTTGGTCTGGATTAGTTTATTTAATATAGTATTTGTTTTAATTACAGAAGTTTCATTAGGAAATTATACAACTATAATAAAAGGTAATCAATCCATGACTCTTGTGTAACCACAACTATGCACTTTATTAAAAACTTTGTTGTTTTTTTAAGAACTAAGCAAGTTACAAAAATAAGTTGAAGACAAAAGATGTATTTTTATTTGTTTAATTTAAAGAACATTTAAAAATTGCACAAAAGTCGGTAACTAGTGACTTTTTTCAGATATAGTTGTCTGGATGCTGTCGAGACGTCACTAGCTTCCTTATGTAATACCTAATTTGGGAAACTTACAACAAAGTTGGGCACATAATAATTAAGATATCTACTATCTAAAAACGATTTTTTTCTATATAGATAAAAGTACTTCTTACATTTTTTTGAATTTTTATAATTTTTGTATAGTTACATTAAACAAAATTAATAAAATATGGCACATCATACTTTAAGATGCTATGAAATAACTACTAGAAAATAATGTTAATCATACAGGAAAAAGTTGAATAAAAATATACATTTTACCAATATCCAGATTTAGCGTTTAAATCTAAAAATATAATAAAATTTGTAATTACCTTAATTGCAAAGTCATTTTTAATTAAACACATAACAAGTTTGGAAAAATACCTTGACTTAAATCATATATTTCCTTTCGGTTTATTTCTTTAACGCTACTAGGTTAAAAAATAATTATTATATATCGAAGAATAACACACAGATAAAATAATCGAATTTTAACTTGCTCCGTTATATTTCAACTGACAATTCTTGTTAAAGAGGCATTTTGCAATGTTGGACTGTATTGCTATTTTTATTTTTTATTGCAAGAAAAGTTAATGTAAAAAATTAAATAAAAATAATAAAAATAATTTAATTTAAATATGTGGGTTACGGTTAATATAATTTTTATGTAAATTAAAGATTTTTTTTTAAAGTCTACAATATTTTAAAACCAGTGAAAGGAGTAAAAATAGTTTATCTTTTTAGTTCTTATTTGCTAAATTTACTCCTAATCTTAAGTAATAACATAAAAAAAACTTAAAAAAACCATATTTATTTAATTTTATTTTTTAATGTTAGTAATATTACTTACTTGAAATAAAAAAAAATACATAAACAGTAACGTGTAGGGAAGGAAAATAAATTTTTGGAAAATATACTAGTTGTCTTCTGTTACACAAGTTTGTAATATTATATTACTTAAAATTCCTTGGTAGTGTTATTAAAATAGATATATGTATATTCTTTGTTTGGAAAATAAAAAATATAAAATTATATTAGTCTAAGATCCGAATAGGAAGCGACCTTCTCCCAGCTGTTTACCGGATAAAAACTGTTTTATATTAAAGATAGTATTTAAACAAAGGTTGCCTAAAAAAATAAGGTTAATGCTATGACCAATTAAAAAAAAAAAGTAAGTTTTAAAATTTTTGGGTGACGCTGTATAATGTCAGTTCTTATTTTTTTATTGTACATTACAGTACTAACATATTAGTACAATTTGTTTCTTTGATTTTATAAATAAAGCCGTGTTAAATTGTTAAATTTTAAACGTATTTTTTTGGTACATTTATTTTAAAAATATATATTTTAATAACTAGCATACGTACGTATTTAAAAATATAGGCAGTGCCTTTATACAAGGTGTGTCAAAAATTTTACAATTATCTTTTAAAATAAATATGGCCTTGATCGAATTTTTTTTAAGCAATCCTATGGCAATACATGTATTTAAATACTATCTTCAATGTAAAACAGTTTTTATCTGGTAAACAGATGGGTAAAGGTCGCCTCCTATTCGGATTTCATACTATATTTATTTTTCTTTGTCCTTATAAGGGTTGATTTTGAATGCCATTCTTATACAAGAAAAAATCTATTTTAAGTTAAAAATAAATAACATCGAAAAGTTTTTTGGATTTGTTTTTAAAAACCCTCTATAAAGCTATCTAATAATCAAAAATTAAAGGTAATTAAAATTTACAAATATTATCACCTAGTATAAACTTAAAAGCGTAAAAATACAAAACACTTAATTAACTCGACCCATTTACGAAAATGGCAACCCAAATGTTATTTTCCCAGTTTTAGTAAAAGCCTGCTTATTTCCATTGACATACAAAATACCTTTAAGCGTTTAATTAAGTGGCTATTTATTATCAGTCAAAAGGTTTACAGGCAATGCGTGGAAAAGGAATGGTCTAGCTAGCTCGTATAGAGATTTAATTAATAATTTCGGAAAGGTGACACACCGCACTTTGCGTCAATATGAGGACGGAAATGCCAAAACTAAAAATATGCAGCTTTAGGATCTAGACAGAGCCTTGCCATTAATTTTTTCATTCTTAAATTAAAAATTTAACTCAAATTATTTTAAAAGAAAAGTGTCTATTGTTTTTATGGCTGATAAAATAAAGAATGTTTATACTACAAAAATAATTATTTTTATTGTACATTTTTTTATTTATAAAATTATATATTTTTAACATCAGTCTTGCAACAAGCTGAGAAGCAAACAAAGTTTAAGATTTGATATGGATTTTCAAAAATGTATCAAAAAACTGTATATTTTTGTATTTGGGCTCATTCTTCTAGTAAAGAAGTAACCTAATATTTTTGTTAAATTTTTTACTTCAGGACGTCCGAAAAATCCAAGATGTCCAAAAACACCTAATTAACTAAAATTTGTTATTTAAGATATGGTAACCCTGTATATTTTGGTAAATTTTTTATACTTTTTTAAATTATCTTGTATATAATTATTAAAGTGTTGCTTTCTGTATTAACAGAGCATTGTACCCTACTCAAGTATAATAACCAGCACTATTAAGGTCGGGCCACACATAACCACACCGAGCCCGATTTTACGGTGATAGAGAAAAGTGGGGCAAATTAATTTAGAAAAATTCAAAAGCATTTTTCATGCTCTCCAATATATTGTTTAATGTATCTCTGTTTTCTTTTATTCAAACTTTGAGGGTAGTATAGGTCAAAGTCTGGCCACACATAACCACACCGATGTCCCACAAGACCCGCACCGTAGCACGATCGTGTCTTGTGCGGTCTGAAACATGCCAAGCAAATGAAAGCATACGTGGATCGGAGCAATGCATTGAGTTTACGGTCATGACCTTTTATTTCAGTTCATTAGGTATAAAAATTAAAACTTTGTGGTTAAAGGTTATTTGTTGTAAACAAACAATACAAGAAAAGGTGATTTAATAAGTAATAAATAGTGTAAAATTAATTTTATTGTTACATCTTGTAAATACTACATGTGAGTAAAATTTACGAATACATTGTTATTTTTTGTTTAATAAGTCTTTTAAATTAATATTTTGCGAGATCAAATAAACTAATGTTTGTTTACTTGATAGAATGCGGTGCAGGCAATGTAGTCAGGCATGAAGCGGTAATATCAAGCCTACGGCATTTGATTACAACGGTACATTTTAAAACCGAGACACGACCGTGCCACGGTGCATGACTCGGTGTGCTTATTTGTGACCAAACCCTAAAACTGTGTTACCTTTAAATCAAATCAATTCAAAATAAGCCTAATTTTTGTAAGAAGCAGGTTCTTGTTTTCAAAGCAGCAATATCTCTCCTTTATTTGAAAAGATTAATTTATGATCAGGTGTAATTTAAAGCGAGGTATAATTGACTTATATTACTGTAGTTTAATTAAATACCAAATTTTTGCACCGACCTTTATAGTGCAAAAAGACACTGTGCATCGGTCCCGCTTTGTTGTTTCTTTACGTGTCTATAAACGTTTTGAATTAGCTGATAATTTATACCTATAGTGTGAGAACAATCTTACCTATTACCAGTTTTGCAAAGAAACAACATTAATTTATTTACTTTCAGATAATGTTTGGCCCATAGAAGCCCTTGATGATCCATAGATGACCTTGTAACGACTAGCATGACCAACCTCGTGAAGTCCACCATGAACAGTCTCATGCCAACTACTGTCAACACATATGACCTTGATATCACTAATTTCAGCGATCTAGACACAACCACAACCTTTCCATCTCAAATATGGTTGTTGGACAGCAACGAGTCATCGTTGTCATGTGACATCGTTCCAGAAAACTACGTGACGCGTAATCTGGTATTTTCAGGACTAGTATATGCGATGTATGGAACAATATTCGTGATAGCGTTACTTGGTAACGTGTTCGTGTGTTACATAGTGATGCAGTCTCCTAGAATGAGAACTGTTACTAACTATTTTATAATGAATTTAGCGGTGGGAGACCTTTTAATAACTTTGCTGTGCGTACCGTTTACTTCTGTGTCGGTATTGTTGCAGTATTGGCCCTTCGGAGCTTTTATGTGCCCTATTGTGTGTTATGTTAGTACTTTGAGTGTTTTTGTGAGTGCGTACACTTTGGTAAGTTATCTTACGTTAGAAATTGGTTGGTATAGCAAATAAAAATAAAAAATGACAAATACTCGTTTATACTAATAGCAGTGGAGAAGCCCACGATGCTAAATGGGGATTTACTCGAGCGTCATAAAGATCTATTAGGTTGGAAGGCTAAGATGATAAAAAAAAGTTATACATGGTGTCTCTAAGAGGTCTGTACAAAACTGTACCCTAAATTCCTTGAACCAAAATACAAGGATTGGATGCAATTTGCCTTAGTCAAAAAGTTTATCGTTTGCGAGGTTAAGGGTGTTATCATTTCTATTTTATTTATTTTTTAATATTTTATTTAATATAGAAAATAATATTTACAGATAATTTGGTACTACAAGGTTTTTAGAGTGTGGAATCGAAAAATGCTAATGTTTTTGTCGTAAAATGTAGAGGAAGCCTCCTGTAGTCCTTTAGTTAGGTTCAAATTATCGTAAATTTTTTGTCCTGGTATATTATGATTTAAGTAAAGAATTTTTATTCTCCCTAATTTTTTGCACAAAAAAGGTATGCCGAATAATTATCGCTTTAAGCAACCGTTGTTAAGATATTTTAGGTTAAACATTTTACTCCATACAAAAGTTTGCTATTACATTTATTCACTCTTTATCTAGGCCACCTAGTAGTGTCCAAAAGGTCTGTACAAAATGGTACCAAAAATTCTTTGGGCCAAAATTCAACAGTCTAATGCAATTTACCTTAGTCAAAAGGTTGCTGATTTGCAAGATACAGGGTGTCAAATTTTTTATTTACTTTACTAAAGATCAACTTTTTAACAAAGTAAATCAAGTTAAATCATTGTATTTTGGCAAAAGGAAATTGTAGTTCTAATTCTGGGAGACCTTTTAGAGAAGCCCGGGTGGCCTAAATAAAGCCTAAAGAAATGCAAAGAAATTTTTAACGTCAGTTAAAACGTATAATCTAAAATATTTTAGAATGTTTGAATGAATGAATGTTGTGGCGATATTTATCAAGTATTTTTTTGTGCAATTAACATGGGAGAATAACGGTCATCCACCAAAACCATAATATACCGGGGCGAAAAAAAGACACTTTAAACACAAGCAAAGTACTGCAGGTAGCTCCCCCTACATATAACAGCAAAAATGTGAGTGACTTTTAATTTAATACCTAAAAAATACTTTACCGAATCAAATTCCAATATTAAATAAAATATGCAAACCACGAAGGCTAAAAGCCTAAATACTAACGTACCGTGGGTGTCTTAAGCGATGTAAGAGGGAGTTTGTTGACACGGGACTTAAATACTTGAAGATTTGGGGGCAGGAAAGACCTCCGCGGGCAGCAGGTTCCACAACCTAGAAACTCTAGGGACAAAAGAACGAACAAAGTGGGAAGTTCGGGGCCTGTCCAGTTGGACCGTATAGGGATGCATACGCGCGGAACCACGGGTTTCTCTGTTGGGAACCGCAAGTGGAGGAACTATACTGGACAATTCCTCAGAGCAGAAGCCATGGAAGTACCTATAAAAAGCGATAAATCCCCCACAGCCCGACGATGTGCAAGAGAGGGAAGCCTTTCTGTAAGTGAAGGATCATTAATGAGACGAATAGCTCTTCTTTGAATAGAATCAAGAATGCTTAGGGTTGTGGGGGACGCCATGCCCCAGATATGAGAACAATATTCCAACGGAGGTCGGATTTGGGACACATATAAAGTGTATAAATTAGAAGGGGAAAAATACTTTTGGCTCGAAAGAGAAATCCAAGCTTTTTGAAGCTGCCGTGGCTATAGATACAATGTGTTTATGCCAGTTAAGGTTACTTTCAAATGTGACGCCCACAAGGTTAAAGGTGTCTTTGCTCTGTAAAACTTGGCCGCTCATAAGTAGAGGATGAGTATTTGATGACTCTTTTCGCGACAAGGAACATGATTGTGTTTTGGATGCATTAAAATGGACGAGATTTTTAGCGCCCCAATCCAATATTAGATTAAGATCCTGCGAAAGAGATATCTGCATCGCTCTGCGTTTGTTTTCCAAGTCAGGTTTAGTAATGGGTTTAGGAACCTGAAAACTGGAGTGAAGGGTACTATCGTCGGCGAAACTATGAATGGAATTAGTTGTGGACGAGAGAAGGTCGTTGATGTGAAGAAGAAACAATGTTGGTGCCAGAACTGAGCCCTGAGGGACTCCAGCATTTACTTGGTGAAAGCTTGAAGAATGGCCGTCCACAATAACTGATATACGACGATCAGATAGATAACTAGAGAGCCAAGTACAGAGTTTAGTTGAAAGACCATAGGAGGGAAGTTTATTAAGAAGTGCGGCATGCCAGACCTGGTCAAAAGCTTCTGGATATATCAAGAGCAACGATCTGGGACTCACCTAGAAACTCAAGAGACTTATTCCAGCAGTGTGATACGAAGGAAAGAAGATCTGCTGTAGATCTTTGTGGCGAAATCCATACTGCCTGTCATGCAAAATTTTGTGTTTTTCTAAGTACTTAAGAATTTGTGAATTAATTAGTTTTTCCATTACTTTACAAAGAACTGAGAGAATTGAAATTGGTCTATAGTTAGATGGAAGAGATTTAGATCCTTTCTTGGGAATAGGTTGAACACGTGCAGCTTCCAGCTCTCCGGAAAGATACCTGTGTCGTAAGAAATTGAAAGAGCCGAGTTAAGATTGGTGCAAGTTCTGGAGCACATTTTTTAAAACGATTGCTGGTATGCCATCCAGCCCAGACGATTTCTTGGTGTTAAGGGAAGAAAGGATACGCTTAATGTGTTTTACCTTTAAAAATAATATCGGGCATTTTATGAGGAACTGGGGTAACCGCTGGAATTGGATGATTTACGGGAGGGTCAAGGGTTGAATTGGCAGCAAATTGTTTAGCAAACAATTCTGCCTTTCCTTTAGCGGTAGAAACAATTTCATCTTCCAAAGCTAGTGGCGGGGAAGAGAACTGGTACTAAAATTCCTACTTATGTTTTTCGCAAAGGACCAGAAAGATTTGCGCCATTTGAGCAAGAAAGAACTTTGTTTTTAATACGATTGTCGAAGGAGTCTTTGGCTTCAGAAATTGTTTGATTGTAGTAGTTTCTTTGCTTCAATGCTGGCCTGTATTAACTTTTTCACTAAGATAAATTGCGTTCGTTGTAGTTGGGTCCAAGGAGTTTATGGTAGCATTTCGTACAGACCTTTTAGAGACAACCTGTATAATGTATACATTTTCATCGGTAAAGAAGGCTATATATTTTTAAATATGTCAAAATACTTATACAATATTGTTATTTCGGCTTGTGAAAATTGCCAAATTATATATTTTTGTTATTCTTGGATTATTTCCTTTAAAATAAAAAAATGCTTAAGAATGTCAAAATAATGTTTTTTTACAAATTTGTAGTCCTTCGCTTTCTTTACGTCATTCTTAAAATATCAGATTAATGAAATATACACTTTGTAGCATGTAATTGACTGACCAAATTTTAATCTAAGCCACTCAAAAATTTCAAATATATATATTTTTACTAATCTGATCCTTTATACTTGACGAGTGGCTTTATATGCAAGACTCATATTTGGTAGAGGTATTTAATCAAGTACCAGTTATTCTCCGGCACAAACAACGCAGTTTGCGTAATTTGTACCTTCAGTATATTAATAGCTGGCGCTGTAATAAATTAGCACTTTCCATAATGTAGTACTACCGATATCACAAAAGTTTAATATATTTTAACTTCTATAGTGCTTATATTTGGCAACGCTGCGTAAAGCCGCGTCCAGACTTGAAACAATTCGCCAAACATCCGTCAAAACTAACCAACCTATTTACTGCACTCCTTTGATGTAAAAAATTGATAAGTTCTGAAACACCGTAGAATCATTCGCCAAGCCCTTGAAACGACGTAAATTCCGTCCACGTCCACGTCCGCGCTATGTGGGCGTATGTGGTGCGGTATTCAGCACGGCGAATTGTTGCAAGTTTGGACGCAGCATAAAAACAATAGAGATCATGCGCAAGAATGTGTTGCGATTGCATCTTTAAACAAGTTATTGGTTTTATATTGTAATGTTTATTTGCTATTGACTACAATGTCTAAATTAAACTTTTTAAATTGCATGTTGTGTGCTATATACTGATTTCGTTAAATACCGCATTCGATTAATGTTGAATTAATTAGCCGAAATGTTCAGTTTTCTTTTCTTTCGTTGATATCACATTTATTAATATCTAAGCGGTAGCTTATCTGATATAAAATTAAATATGCGACTTCCCATAAAGAATTATTTTAAAAGCAAGTATTTTAAAATATTATTTTTTTTATTTATTTATTATTATTTTATATTATTTTTTTATCAGTTCTTTATAGACTTTTGGCAATTTAGGTGGTTAGTTTTTTTAGTATAAAGTATCAGTATGCTAAAGTTTAAAATTTAACGTTAAGAAATAATCTTATAATGATAAATTTAAGTGAGTTTATACGTTTCTACAAAACTTGTCGTAAAAGTGTCTTCTCCACACTTACAGCTTAAGGTCGGGCCACACATAGCTGCAACGAGCCCGTGGCCGTGCGTTTCCTTGGTGAAATGCAGGGGAATACGGTGCAAAAAGTTTTGATTTAATCAAATTGCAGTAATATAAGTCAATTATACTCTCTTTAAATTACACCTAATCATAAAATAAACCTTTATAAATAAGGTAACATAGTTTTAAGGTTTGGCCACATATACCCACACCGAGTCCTGTGTCTCGGTTTTGAAATGTACCGTTGTAATCAAATGCCGTAGGCCTAATATTCATCATTCCGTGTCCGACCACATACCCCGACCGCATTTTAACAAGCACTTTGCATCAAACATGTGATGTTTATATGTAGTATTTAGTTTATTCGATTTCTCAAAATATTAAAAAAAAACTTATAAAAGAAAAAATAACCACGTATTCGTAAGTTTTACTAACATGTTATTCACAAGATGTAAAAATAAAATTAATTTGCACTTTTTAATACTTATTAAATCCACGTATGATTTCATTGTCTGGGTATATTTTAAACCGCGCGAGACACGGTAGTGATACGGTGCGGGTCTTGTGGGACATCAGTGTGGTTATGTGTGGCCATACTTTGACCTATACTACATTCAAAATTTGGATAAAAAGTAAGAGAGATAAGTAGGAAAATCTATTTTATTTAAACAAAGAGATATACAGCATGTCCACGAATGGACTTTATAATAGGATAAACGGGCCAAAAATTTAAATGTTTAAGAGAGTCGTGTATGGTAATTGCTTTTGCTTTTTAGAAAAACAAGATTCACGTTGATAACTTTGTTTTGTTTTATACAGGAGCTTCAAAAACTACAAAAATGTAAAAATTTACTAGGAAAAAACTGCCTTTATTTTTAATTATTTAGCATACTGTTTTTAAAAAAAAGTTTTAATATTAAATGAGGATCCCATATGTAAAATTTTACATAAAACAAACCATTAATTTAAGTGTCATATTTTTAAAATCATATTTTACACCTTTGTTAAGTAGTTTAATAAAATACAATATAATAAATGTCAAAGTTTGTCAAATATATTTAAATATAAAAATGCAAATCCAGATAATTAACCTTAAAAGGTGTATGTTTTACGCCTTAATTAAAACAATTGATTCTTTTTTGTTTATTATATGTAAAAATAAATTAAAATTTAAAATTTTAAATATCGAATCCTTATTTAATTTTAAAAACCTTTTTTATTGGACATTTTGCTAAATTATTAAAAATAAACGCAGTTTTGTCTTGGTCCCTTTTCACATTTTTGTAGTTTTTGGAGCCCCTAAACATTACAAAATAAATTTTTAAACGTAAATCTTATTTTTTAAGAGGCAAAAGCAGTTGCCATACAGGACTTTCTTGAAAATTTAAATTTTTGGTCCATTTGTCCTATTGTAAAGTTCACCAGTGGACATACTGTACATACATAAAACAATAGACTTAGCTTGACAAAAATGTTTTTATATTTTTGAAGGTATAAAAACTGCTTTTAAATTTTTTCTGCATACATTTGGCTCACTTTCCTCAATCACCGTGAATCCGGGCTCGGTGAGGTTATGTGTGGCCCGACCCGCCCGAATAAAGATCCGAACATTGCTTAGCGTCGTTCATTGAATAGCTATTTACGTTATTAGACCGGAAAATGGTATTTTACGGGTCGACGAAAAACATTTACAGGGCGAGCCGTAGGCGAGTCCTGTAGTTTTGAGGAGACCCGTAAAAATTATTTCCGGTCGAGTATCGTACATAATTTTTTTTTAATTGACCGGAAAAAAACTGTGTAAATTTTTAGTGTTATATTTAAACGACAATAAGGACGCTGCTTCAATTATTTCATCTGGATTTTCCATGTCTGACTCCATTTTGGCAAAATGATGCTTTCTTTACTTTACAATATCTTGAACTGTCAAATAGTAACAATTGAACTCTGACAATTTTTGTCATGGCTAACAGGATTTTTTGATATCAGGGACCGGAAAGTAAATGAGAGACCGGAAAGTAAACTAGGGACCGGAAAGTAAATTAGTCCTGTATAGCATTTTCCGCTTAAAAAATTGAGTGGAAAATTCAATTTTCCGTTCAATTAAAAAAAAATTATTACTTTAAGGACCTGTTAGGGAAATAAGTTTTTATTTTTATCCCCAAAACAGCTATTCACCTTAATATTGAGACTATATACAGGGTCGTCATAAAGTATGTATAATAAATATACCAGATGATTCTTTAAGTAATTTAAAGGACAAAAATTTAATGTAATCATGAATCCGCAACTTTTCATTAACTAGATAGTAGGGGAGGTCCGCTTATCTAAGCAAATTTTAATATTGGCTTCTATTAAAAACGACGTGAATTGCTCAAATCTATTGTTTATATATATTTAGGTATGCATAGTTTTTGGAGTGAATTTTTTAGCAAAAAACTTTACATTTTTAAGTTCAATGTGTAAACCAGAAGGGGCTGACTATAATATTTAAAATGTTACAACTTTTTGTGCTACACTGTATGTACCAACTAAGTAAACCAGTAAACTTCCCAATGGTTTCCACACAAAAAAGTATGCTTTGTAAGAATGGATCTACCAACCGTTATTAAGATTTGATTTAAGGGATTTAGTGCAACCAAAAAATACCTTTAAAAAGCGTATTGGTCATGACTACAACTGCTTTATTATAAAAATATTTTATTATATTATTCTTTCATATGCGTTTTGGTTGGACTAAACCATTTAAATGCTAATATCTTAAAAACGGTTGTGCGGAGCCATTTTTAAAATATATACCTTTTTTATGTAGAAAGCATAGTGGAGTTTACCCGTAAATTTAGATGGTACGTACAGAGGAGCACAAAAAGTTGGGGCGTTTTAAAGAAATTTAAATAGTAAAGCTAGCCCCTAGTTTACAAATAAAAATTAATATGAGATCTGAATAGCCCATGTCAAAAATACTGTAGATACCAAGTTTCACAAAAATATTTAAAATATATCAAAATTATCGAAAAAAAATATATTTTTTTTTGATTCTAACACCCTGTATTTTCAGCTTTTGGACATAAGTATGTTTGGTTAAATCTTAATATTTTAACACAAGGAATTTGTGGTTTTTCTGTGCACCATTAACAAGCGGACACCCTGTATATCTGACGGATTAGAGGTTGCGTTTAGAAATTATGACGGTGGACAGCGTTACCCACTGGGCGGGGCTTCTCGGACCACCCTTAGAGTCTAAAATATACGTTTTCTTTCCTTACAAAAAATGTCTTATTTTCTTTTTTTACAGGTGGCTATCAGCATAGACAAATACATGCTTATTATGTATCCATTAAAACCCCGAATATCAAAACGTTCGGCGACTTGCATCATTGGGGTAGTCTGGATATTTGCCGGCATTACAGTGTTGCCAAGTGGAATATTCGCCAAGTTATTGCAACCGAGAACTATAACTGGAAATGAAACTGACTATCATAGATGTAATAAGTAAGTATGTAATAGGTAAAGAATGCTAGAATATACAGGGTGCAAAAAAAAGGCAAAAAAAAATTGTGAGGTGAAACCTTTCTATAAATAAAGGGTGGTTTGCCTAATTGATATTGGGTGAAAAATCAATTAATGGGAAAATATCGCGGTACAAAAATGGCAAAAAAACGTTTTTATTTCTTGTTTCAAAAACAAAAATCGCTAGAATAATGAAATTCTACGGAAATATTGCTATTGGAGAAATATAGTTTCTAAATATTCTTAAACTCTTTTTTAGAACTATTAGGGTTTATATAGACTACCCCTATTTTTCTTGCTTGTCAATTTTAAAGAGAAATATAAATAAAATATAAATTAAAACGTGTCAGAATGGGAAAATTTATATTAAAAAACTTTTTATTTGCCTTTTACCCATTTATATATTGTAATAATATATTTTTATTTTACGTTTCGACTTGGTAGTCTGAATACAACACTCTTTTTGTTTTTAAAATAAAAAATAAGGATTTTATTTTATTTCAAAGGAATATTTTTAAAATATTAAAAATGTTTTTAAAACATATTATTAAATATCTTTTTTACATACTCGTATATTAATTACCTTATAATTAGGTATAAGCAATAAGTACATGCTGAAAAATTGTTTTATTTTTGTTTTCTTTTAAAACCATTCATCAAATAAAAAAGAGAAGTTTTAACTTGTTTCAATCTTAACGAAAATTCAATAAATATTATTATTTTAAAAAATGTAGTGACATACCATCTTTTCGTAAAAAATATTTACGGTTAATCTTTTACGGACGACACTGGTGAGAATTAAAGTTTTTCTTATACGCCAAAAAATTAATTTTAAGGATTCTGAAAAATCTAAATTGGTATAAAACTAATCTGAAATAAGATTATTTTCATAAAATTTTAATGCCGTCCAGTTCGAAAAATAAGATAAAACTATAAGGCTCAAATACGTGTTTTGGGTATCAGACTGTGCGGCTTTTGTGACTGTTACCCTTAAAATCATTGACAAAATATTTAAAAATTTCATGTAAAACATTGCGGTAAACTTGTCCGAAAAAAAGTGACGCGTTTGCTCAGTCTGACTCCCGAAACAAGCTGGGTTAAAGCGCCGCCTTCTACTGGATTAGTGAAAAAGTACCGCAACTTTTAAATATCTTTAAAACGGCTAAATCTACATTTACCAAATTTGGTATCTAAGGTTTGTTGGACATGTGGAATTAAATAGTGATATTGGCACTGTTGACAGATTTTTCACTTTTGTGCTACACGTATTTTTTAGTTTTTCAATCAAGTTTAGTAAGTTTCTAAATTTAAAAAATAGGTCCTTATTACTTGCAAAGATATAATACACTACTCTTTCAGCAAAAAGCAATTTAGTGCCTAAATATCTTTAAAACCGCCAAAGATATGTTTACAAAATTTGGTATTAAGGAGTTTTTAAGCATACCTAATTGACCAGATATTAGCTTAGGGCCAGAATTTTAATAAAATTGCGGCGTTGTCATATCTCGGTAACAAATAAAGATTAAATTTTAAAAATTTGGAATCTTACTAAAGTTGGCACTGGCCATTTATTGCAATTAAAATAAATGGGCATTCTATTTAAAATAGCAAAAATATTACATGTAGCGCAAAACTTTAAAAATCTAGCAACAATAACAGTATCACTATTCAATTCTACTTGCATAGTAACCTTCAAATAACAAAATTTGTAGACGCAGCTTAAGCGGTTTTAGAGATATTTGAGCACATCTAAACTAATTACTCAAAATGTGGTGTTGTCATATCTTAGCAGTTAGTAAAAATGGAATTTAAAAAATTTGTGGACTTATTAGGTTTAGCCTGCACAATTTTTTGCAATGAAAATTCCACACCTCTGTATTTTTGACCAATCAAATGTGTAGTTTTGGTTGCATTACCATGACAACACAAGTATTTATCGGAAATTTTTTCTCCTGCCTGGGGTACCCTGGAGCGAATTATAGTGGAAATATTTTGACATAATCATTGAATTTGTTTTAACGTCATGTCTGTCATTCACATACATAATTAACGAAAATGTTATTTTGTACCAGTTGTAGTATTTCAGACATAACATAATATAAAATAATGTAAGGTTTAAAGACCACTAAATGACAATTTTATACAACTACAGTTAGTAAAATAATATCATAAGACTGAAGTACTAGACATAAGTGAAGAGCAAACGAAAGCAAGGTATGGGTCTAAAAAAATTAAAATAAACTATTTTTACCAACTGTAGTAATATAAGGTATATATAATATAACAAGAATAAACAATGATAAGCTCTAAAATTACATATATTTGCAACTACAATTGGTAAAATGGAAAATATTTATTTTATAGTAAAATTTTAAAGCTTGTGTCAAAGTTACATATTTCTTCTCATAATTTAAAAGAATATTATCTAACACAAACTTGGTGTGAAATTTTCTTACCGAATACCACACGTGCTTAAATTATTCCGGAAATTTTTTCTCGGCCACGAATATTTTAAGAAAATTCTTCCTCGCCTGCAGGTCAGATAATTTTCAAAATATTCGTGGCCTTGATTTCGGAAATAAATTTAGCACCAGTGGTATTACAAGTAAAAATAAATGCAACAATCCATTAAAAAAAAATACGAAAAAGATACGTATGGCACAAAACAGGGAAATCTGGCAACGGTGCCAATACTATTATTAAATTCTTCGTGCCCGATTCCTTCCAGATACTAAATTTGATAAAAGTAGCTGTAACGGTTTTATAGATATTTAAAAGTTGCAGTACTTTTTACTAACCCAGTATATGGTGGTATGAATATTCGTTTTAAAAGGGTTCTTATCATAAAGTCAATTTCATTACTGACTCAGGCACTATAATACCACTTAAAAAAACGACTTTGATAATTTGTTTTAATTAAGTAATTTACAATGTTTCTTAAAATCGCTCATTTAATTTCTACGATGCCATTTACCAAATACTTCTTTAGTATCCGGCAACATACACGTGCAGCATAATAATTACCTTTTATCACTTTATTTTAAGACTCTCCATTAATTCCTTGGTGTGCTTTTAGCACGAGTCTGCTAAAGGTGGAGCTCTGATTTAAAAATGGAGCTTGCACTCTATTCTAATTTATAAATTAACTTCGAAGCCTTCTTCTTACATTTTATGTCTTAAAGGCTATGTAAGCGTTAAAACTATTCAAATAATTTAAAACGAAACTATCAGGTCATGAAAATTCAAGTCTTGTTTAAAATTCTACTATACAGTGTGTCTCAGGATAGGTGTTACAAGTGGACAAAATTGGGCCAAAAATTTTGAAATTTTTAAACGTCCTTTTGGGAAAACCGGTAGCATGGCCCAAAACTGACAAATACAAAATTTTTCTTCAATTGGTAATATGCTTTAAGTTATACCCAAAAATATGAAAAATGACCAGGAGTAATGTAACTTTATTTTTAAAAATAGGAAAATATTGTATAAGGAAATGTTGTTGAGAGCTAAAGTTTAGGTTTAAATTTAAAGTTAAAAATTAAGAGTAATAAAACTATTTTTGTCTATTTTTTTATATTATGCATTAACAGTTTTTAAAATACTTGGCTTGGGGCATCAAATTTTAAAAAATTTAAAATGTTCTTTTAAATTTGGTTCCTTCTTGCCCATTATTTAGGTTTGATGCGTAATGTAAAAAATTGACAACTACATTTTTTCCTTTTATGCTTTAAGTTTAAATTTTGACATAAAATTCAATTCTCTACAACATTTAGTAAACAATTTTGTTCTATTTTTAAAAATAAAAGTAGTTAGTTTTTGGGTACTTTTTAAGTTATAGCTCGCCCTGTATAAATTATTAAAATTGGACATTAAAGTAAAATTTTGTATTTATTAGTTTTGGACCATCCGACCAGTTTTCCCAAAATTTTGTTTTAAAATTCAAAAAATTTTTTGGTCTATTTGTCCTCTTGTAACACTTACTCTGGGACACACTGTACATAAATGGTTATTCAATGTTTTTAAGACTTCCTACACGATTAAGAAAATTGAACATACTTTTAAACAAATAAAATAAAAAAAAATAAATAGAATGAAGTTAAGTTATAAAATGGTATTTTATTAAAGTAAAAGAAGCTTTTATTTATTCAGGTATTATTATTTCGTGTGTATTGTACCCGCCATGGATAATTTATTTGTCAGCAAATCGTTTGAACTCTGCAAAAACAGAAGCGGATCTCAAATATTTTTACTTTTTATAATTAAATTCCTAGATAGGTAGGTAAAAATGCTACACATTAAAATAAATATAAATCAGAAGTCACAAATGCTTATAAAAAATAAGCAGAATCGATTAAAAAGCAAGTAATCAAACATTTAACTAAACAAACTACTACTTCCTCGCAATCGCGTTTGAATCAAACGCGAGTCGGACCCAGTATTCGATCCGGCACGGACATAGTAAAAATAATATACATTATTTACTACAGTCAAACTAACCAGAACGTTTTTCCATCTCATTTTAAATAGAGCTAGTAGATAAAGACAAACACTGACCGTTTACTGTTTTTTACTCACAAAATCTCGTTGAGCATATAAAACCACAACGAAACTATCGGGGAAATATATTAGTTCTGGTTAGTTCTGTCGGTCAAATATGGGTAAAATAAAATATCCTATATTGACTTTTATACAATAACATGCTTAGGGCAGCAGGCAGTTTTTACGTATAAGATAATTGTAATTAAATAAATTTTCATTCGTTTCTAAGCATATTTATGATAAAACAGTTAAATTAAATAATTTGTCTAAAAAAACTAATACATCTAGACTAAAGTCAAATTTTCTTGCCAAACGCATTCGTCGAAGTGGTTTAAACCGTATTCGAAAAAGACAATGTAAATATTAGAATCCAGAAAATTTCCGTTGTTGCGTCACAGCCTAATAAACTTTTAGGATATAATCATGATTTTAATTTTAAGGTTTAATATGTACTTTCGTTTACACCGGATATAAAAATCTTTCACTTGCCATTTACATTCATTTTAAAAGTTTACTAAAAATTACCAAAACAAAGTTTTTAATGAGTTCAATACATATGCCCGCTTGACAAGGATAACTATATTATTTTTAAACCATTGTCCGAGATGTATTTAAACACGATTAAATAATCTCGGACAATGGACTTTAAAATATAGTTATCGCTGAGCTGCTCAAAACTTTGTTTGGTAATTTTAAGTGAAACCCAAATGAATGTAAATATTTAACAAAAACAAATCCTTTCTTGTGTTTCTGGCTGGATTCAATGTTTGTCATTCATGCTTAGAAACTATTATATCTTAAAAACATAAAAGTCAGCAGAGAGATATTTCATCTTCCCATATGCTCAACAGTACAACCTCAGATGTGATCTGTTAAGTCTCCGTGGGCATTGTCTGCTGCTATTTATACAGTATTTTAATGTGTATCTATAAAAAGAAAAATGTTAGTTCTGTTTGAAATGTACCTAATAAATAGTACCATTCTGGCTTCATTCATTACCATTTTATTTAAAAAATGAATTTATTTTCTTAAGTATGTGTCCCAGGTAAATTAATGAGGACAAATGAAGAAAGTTACGTTTTTAAGAACAAAATTTTAAGCTAGATGGATAAAACTGTCAATACAAATTTGCTGTGTCCCGTTTAATTTACAGACATTACTCTTTATTTAAAAAATGAGACAAAAGGTGAAACAAACAAGAAAAAATACGTGCATCATCAATGTGGCGAAAATTTAAAAGAACATTCATTTTTCACTAATTAACATAATGAACAAGTTTTTAGCCTCTTTTTTAACCTGTTACATTTCTGTACAAAAATAGGGTTTTTATATTATGTTGCTGAAACATATTACGATGGTATTCTTAATTCTTACAATGACCTTATCTGTGGTTGCTGCCAAGAGGCTTCCTCCGCACCAGAGTGATAAGGTATCAGTATGTGTTCAAGGTACAAGTGGTCAGACATGGTTTACTCAACGATATTATTTAACAATGTTCTGAACGTTGTAAGAGCCACGAATATTTTGGTGCCTATTAAGCACGTTTGATATTCTTTCGTAAACGAGCTTTATGATATTTATGTGAAACTTCTGCCGACCAGTGAACCACGCATTGCTGCTATGTTATAAATAATCATTTAGTCTTTTAATCATAACTTTATATATATCATTATGTCAAATATAAACATTTATCATACTATTAAATATCATGTCAAATGAAAAAGTCGATAATATAAATCTACAATTAATGTTATAAATACTCTGTTAGCAGTTCTGATGAAAAGTACGATATCAACGTGTGCTCTTTGTTACTGATTGATCATCAGAAAGATAATCAGGTACTGGATAAAGACATGTGAACAGACTATAATAGTTCCAACAATTGCTAATTCATACCTGACTGGGTATATCTGTTCTTTTATTTAAATAATTCAGTTTGATCTTAAAATATCTATTAAGTAAGCAAATATATATATTGTTGTTTAGTTATAATAAATAAAATTCGTTCAATTATATATTGTGTTACTAGATTTTAAAGTTTTTATATTTTCTTGACTGTGTCAGAATTTTAAAGGGTGTACCAATTTATTTTACAGTGGTGACTATCTGTAATTTTGTGATCATTTAATTTGAAAATCTTTACTGTAGTAAAGTGCTTTAAACGATGAAAAACGATGGCAGCATATCAAAATTACCGCGTGCTACTAATGAAACTTTGTAAGCACTACGGTAAATATTTTGTCAATGTAAACCTTCATTGTTTCGAACTGAACGTAAACCACCTCCCAGCGGATACCAATTGGAGTACAGAATCAGTACAATATCTTTTCCTTTCGTTCTTTGAGTTAAACTGTGATGTGCCGTGAGCCATGATTAACCATGCAGTGACTATGTTTTAAACTGACACTATGTCCTTTAGTAAGTACGCAAAAGAGTGTTCTAAATATATTAGGGTGAAACAAACAAAGGTTTGCTGTCAAAGCCTTCAATTCTGACACATTCATTATGTCCCTAAGACAAGCCTTCAATATGTATTCTTTCACCAGCATTCTTCCTATACACATCAGGTAGTCGATTCTTTACTGTGTTCTAATTTGTTGTCTTAGGCCAGCACCATGAAAAGCTGCTCTGTACAGACTAAGGTGAACCAGAAACATGATAATTCCCTATAAACCTGTTGAATATGAAGTGTATGTCATAACATATTCAAATCTTTGTAAATATTATCAAATATTGCAAACGTAAATCTACGACTAGTATTAAATTTCTTTAAGGCTACCAACCTCTAGAACTACGGTGAAACTCCATAATATGCACTTGTATATTTTGATAATCTGAATTATTTGGTTGTAAGGCATGGCTCTATACTTCAACTTGTATATTAGTGAAATTTACGTAACGTAAGCGTAACATCATGTGAACGCTATACATATGCATACATATATAAATGGGTGTCGACCAATAAAAATTTCTTAATACTGAGTTACCCAGTTTAAATTTGTCATCTGACAAAGCAAATAACATAAAAATAGTCGCTTAAAGCTCAACTGGTCCTGGGCTGAAGGTATTTCCTCACAAGAAAATCTATACAGAAGCTTTCGGTCGATATGATGTCGAGTTGATGTGTAAAAACTATGATGGAAGTCGGAAGGCAGATAACAACGCCCAAAAAAATTATCATCAATGCCTGCGGTCTCCTGGACGGCTCATATGTTTCGTCGTATAATATTATTCAGCCGAGGTCCGGGCTCGCTCACCGAGCCGCAATGGCATGTTCAGCCTTTGACAATGTAATAATCCATAGTGAACTTTACAATAGGACAAGTTTTCAAGAGGATTCATATGGCAACTACTCTGCTTACGTTTAATTGAACGCTCACTAAAAATGTGAAAGGGACCAATTTATTTTAATAATTTGTGATAATCTTTTTAAAAGTAAATAAGGATTCGACTATTAAAAAATTTAATATAGCATCAATGGGCGTAGGTCTATTACCTGTTAAGTGACAATGACCTGTCTGTTACGGTATGCTGTATGTAAACGTGCTTTACATTCTTCTCATCATGACGATCATTTTCAAAAGCAACACATTGCTGGCCCGTTCCGTCCATTCGTGGTTTATCTCTTGCGTGATGCTCTATTCTCAGATCAAACAGTGTCTACAGTATTATTTTATCTTTATCTCTAACGATCATGTTTCAACAGGCTGATGTTTACCTTATTTATAAGGTTTGTTTATGATTAATATATTCTACGAATCAACACCTATAACCAACAACTGACAAACATTGATTAAACTATACCTATAATATAAATAATAAATAAGTAATATTTTAAATAACGTCTCATATCAAGTGACAACGTTTCGGCAATTGAAATGCTAATCGGGCAATCGTAAAGTTGGCTAGATATGCGCCAACTTTAATCTCTGTGACATGCTAACGCGACAATTCGCCTACTACGCCACATGGTTGGCGTGTAACATCAGGTGAGTGCGCTATAGAGTTATAGAAGCACGTGATATCTGAGATGCGATAATGAAGTGCCAGGCTAGGTAAATACCTGCCTGTCTTGCATACTGGGAATTTGTCCCAAGCGAATCGGGACTACAGCATTCTTTTATTTTATGGTAAGAACTAACTGCTTTCAAATGTAACCTTTTAATATTTCCCGATTGTCTCAGGTCTGCGCAGAATACCATAGCTCTTGGACCTTCGGCAATTTATCTTGGTGAAAAGTTGACCGTTGGCGAGATACATGTCCAAAGTTATTTAATTTTATATTTACATTTAATATTGGAACGATTCGATACTTCACTCCTGTCTCGCCCCGGTATATTCTCAATTACAAAAAATACTTGATATCGTCATTCAAGCCATTCCTCCCAGATTATACATTCGCTGCATTTGACACCCAGGCTTCTCCCAGAGTCTGGCTATGTTCTAAAGATTGATGCGCAAATCTATAGACAGTTGTAATTTCTAATAACTTCGTTGGGCAACCTAAAACTCTTAGCTAAGCTGACGTGCTCTTTACTCTTCCAGGATACCAAAAAAAAAAAATTTACGATAATTGAACTGTGTACGATTTGTATAATAAAGCCAAAGAAAACATGCACAAAATCTGATGACTCTCACCATGTACAAATCTTAATGTCTCCCCGTGAGCCTCCCTCATTTTACTACAGCCTGTATAGCCTGAGGAAAAAGTCCCTGGCTCATAACTCGTCTGATATTAGACCCACGCGTCTGTTTCATTTGAACTGTGTCCCAATGTGTGACGTGTGTCAGTATGAACTCTGGTTAAATGAAGTGTATTGTTTCTTTGCCAAGCATGCTCATAGTCATTTTGCGATGCCAATTGTTATGCTTTACAGTATTATGAAGATCCACCTTTTAAATGATGTAAATGTAAGATGTGTGTAAACAGGCTTATTGATTTGATACAAAATAGATTTTCATCAAGCGAACGCCCAATATTGCATATACTAAACAAACATTAGTTGATCTGAAACGATAGCGTTTACTTTCGAATGTAACAGTACCATGACCAAATCTTGATACAGTAACCACAAAGTTTAATTTATATAACTCGTCTGGTGCGAAATATGTTGACATAAATTTTCCCTTTATCTCTCATTAGTGATGGTACATTGTAAGATATTTAAAAGTATAATTACTCAAAATAATCTTAATAAATTTTGTTTTGAACTCGACGTCTGAAGTTAGGTTGCGAGATGACCGTAAAGGCTTTTTATTGTTTATGATTATAGAAAAAGCGCCAGTGCAACTCGGCCATGAGACGCAGTTGTTAAGAATGACTAAGTGTTTCACTCTGCTCGCAAAAATCTCTATGGTCGCTCGCGACTGATATATAGCATACTTTATAGTCTTGCGGAAATTCGTATGCCCACATCTACGCTTTTGTTAATACCTTTAACAGGCACAGCTGTTATTATTTAACTTACTAATATACTTATATAAAATAAACTCTCACGAAATCATTGTTACATTAAAGATAGTATTTAAATACATATTATAGGTTAGTAAAAATGATCAAATAGATAACTGTAATTTTGACACGCACTTTTTGTAAAACTTTCTCTCAGTAAAATATATATTTTTAATAATAAAAATACGTTCTTCTGGCAAATCAAGAATAACGTCTGGCAAAACGATAGCGTCTCCTGTCGGACCTTAGATTTAGCTATCTTATATATTATCTACTATGATAAAAACGTGTAACGAAACAATATCCATTGTATGGAACAAAGTACTGGTTTTGTAAAAAAAAACCGTAACCCACATATTTAAATTGAATTTTTCTTGTAAAACCTTATGAGGCAATTTTATTTATCTGTTTTTAACCTAAACCAATATATGATTTAAGAATCAAGTAAGATGATATGTGTAATTAAAAATGACTTTTATTAATTATTCCTGATTATAATCTATTTTAATTTAAATAATGTGTGATTAAGAGCTATTTCAACTGTTATCATCAGCATGTGTGCTGACCGCATTTATTGCAACAAGAACTGCGTATATGAAAAAATGTTAAATGCTGAAAAGCTGAAACAAAAATAACGGCAGTTCTTGAACAAATGCCATATTTTACCTTTCGCGCAATAATTAAAATACTATGATGTAGTAATCAACGCGAAGTTATAAGGTTTTCAAAGTTCCTGTTAAAAAAAAGTTTATATTAATACTGTTGAAAACTATCTTTTTGCACGCTAGACATAGTATTAAAAAGTTTATTTTTACAAAATGCAGTGATGAAATCTAACCACAAAGGCTTTGCGACTAATGAAACTACCGAAAAAGCAACACTACCAACGCACGACAGCAACAAAACAAGATACAGGGTTATTTTTAAAGTTGATGACACTCTTTTAACGCAAAATGCAGAAAAAATATCATCTTTCCAAGATTACAATGTTAAAGTATTAGAAAAATGCCATTTTGTCGCCAACTTTCCTACCACTTCAGTTATGCTGTACTATAACAGCATTTTTGCTGTAAAAGTTTTAATATTGGCTTTGGTGATCAGAAAAATATTTGCCACTATAGATAATATTCATACCAAACGTGTTTTGTTTTGTTTTTATTTTAACGATTTTATTTTAACCATTTTGGTGCCCGGCAAATCGTGATGTTTATACTAATTAAAAGTTTTATTGTCCCAAACGAATATTCAATAAGCAGTCTCGCTCTGCAACAATGCCGCTTCAATTGCACCAGCGTGACTTATGTGATTGATATTTTTCGCGCTTATATTACAACGTGCTAGTTCTGTGTTTAAGCGCTGGACCTTCTTATCCTCGCGTCGGTACAACTGTGTATTTGGTTGCATCTGGCTTATCACGATAAAATTCCGATGATTGCCTGCCAGATAAAAACGTGATTCTGGACCAGCTGGAAGCTACCCGCAAACGGTGGTGCTGGCGGCGGGATATTGACCTGCGACTGTGAAAACAATGATGGGCGGCATTAGCGCAAAAACTCTGAACGCTAAGTACCAGATGCCGTTTATTTCATATTCTGGTGCGTGACCCACGATGTTCATGTCTGTATTAATGATTGAATGCATGCACACCGGGCATGTTGAGGCTGCTGTATATCATACCTATTTAGTCGTGTCAGTTTTGATGATAAAACACTGCTGCGTGATTTTCTATCAATCCTACAATCCTTTGCGATGATTCCTGGGCAACTTGCAATGTAGATACTGTTATTCGACCGTGTTCATTGTTTGGGTCACCCTACGGACAGAAGACAAAACACCACTGAAGCGGACCTTTAAACATGCTGAAGAGACAATCCCAGGTGGAAAAGATGGAGGCAATCGAAAGGTCCCACAACCTTCTCAGTGCTCCGCAACTATAAGGCTCACCCAGATATTATACGAAATAGTGCGGTGATGCGGCAGATACTTCACTGTCGGTTCTTGATAGATAAAGTATATTTTGTTATTGAGTAGTCTGGTGTTGAGACCATCATCGTCATATTGCAGATCCCTCACATTAATATGTATTTATGAATAACCGAAGAGACAAAATGCACTATGTGCTAGACTCTGTTTTCAACAAACATGAGCCGCGCTTTATTTACAGGAGCTGCTGGTCAGTCGAAAATGGGTGCCATGCCATTAGTGATAAAGAGTAAAGCATAACCTATCAACCAGAATGCAGGCAAAAGCAGCGTCAGATAATAAAGAACGCAATAGCGATACGCAGACGGCACGCCCTGTGCATTCATTATGTCGGTTTCGATTATGGAGACCTAACGAAACGATAAATGCATTTTTTATATGTTCTACAAATAATGTTTTAGTGACATCAGCAATTCCCGTGTTAACGAAACACCTCCGTTAGCCAAACCTGCGTAAAGCAGATCAGAATATCTCTATATTACTACTATTTTGAATATTATTAAGAAATGAAACAGGCCGCAAGTGTGCTGATAAATGTACGATGTGTCATTTTACCGCTATATCTCTGAATTAATCATAATGAGTAAAGAGGCAATAATTATAAGAAATAAAGACGGTTTTACTGCATGTGTTAAATAGCAGGAGCAGTTTCCTTTTATATATTAAATTGAGTTGTTTGTTACGGTGAATATTATAAATGCAGCTGGTTTACGCTGAAGTGCATTTAGATAATCCCAGGTCGTTGACGAACAGATCTTGGAGTCATATTTCTGTTAAATTTATAGGCTTTAGGTTTTAGGTAATTAATAGTACGGTATAATGTATAAAGAAATATTTTAGATTGAATTGTTAGTTTAAATACACAAAAATTGACTAAACAAGGAATGTTAATGAAAGTGTCGTGGTGCTGTAAGCCGTTTGGCTATTCATATTACAAACTTATAGGCATTAGACATGTGCAATTTTGAGTTAATTTTGTTTGTTTACAGGTATGTTTAAAAATAATACTAGACGAGTAAATAATTGTGCCCCTTTAGTTGAAACCGGTGCTTTAGTATGACTTTCTGCATCGTGAAGACATACCGTCTGACGGTAACATGAAAGCTCCCCCGCTTTCTGTCGTAAGTAGATGGCTCGTAGAATTATTGTGCCTGCTAACGCGAGAACTGTTAAGCTTTGACAAATCAAGGATAAACACACATCCCCATCATTACAATTCATCGTAGGAAGACCATGTATTGATTACAAATCGAACTACAGGTAAGTGTAAATATGTAATAGAAATGAAAAATCTTATGAATTAGCAGTCTTTATTGATAGTAAACTTGGAGTTAAAAAAGTGAAATAATTGCAGTTGGGACAAGTGGATGGCCCCTTATTTTAGAAAGTAATAGTCAGATACGAGAAAAATTAAAAGTTTACTACAAGAACCGCTGAAATTATTTTTATTAACAACAGCTAAAGTCGTATATGTCTGAGCAAATGGTTATTTTTGGGCAAGTAACCTGTTAACATTCTATTTGCTTGATCATACCATTCAATTTGCCTATGACAATGAAGAAAATATTTAACCAGTAATTGGTCCTGGTTATGTACGTGAATGCTGAAGTTTATTTCGATGTAAAAACTTTAGTTAATTTTTTGATTAAAAGTGATGAACTAAAAAAATGCAAATTCAATAAGCTGCCGTGTATGGCGCAACACATGCCGGATGTTCTATATTTGCCACGACTACGCCCAGCCTAGCTCTTTACATGGTTTTATGTCTATTACTTTTAAGATATCCCACCCTGCGTTGCGATCTCTCGAGTCGTAGTATTATTTCTATGTTCCTGCCTAAGCCAACGAGATGCCGTCTGATACTGCCATCAACTTCAATGCCCCTGGTTCGTTTTTATCGAGCCGTCTTCTTTCGCCTGTAGCGAGGCTGGTATGTTATTAAACAAACTCAAGGTAAAAGAAATACTGGAAGATGATTCTATCAACAGCATGTGACAACTGTTCTGAAATGCTATTCTGTTCGCAAGAACACTATCTTGGCAACGTGGCGTATATTACCACGGCAAATCAAGCTGTCCCGAGGTTAGCACAAAGCAACTGATCGGGCGCCACTGGTAATAGGCGGCGATCTGAGGAGAAATGTCAGATATTTCTCAATGTGGCTGCGTAACTGGAAAAAATATAATAATGTCGTGCAAACTGTCTACAGCCTAGAAACGAGGGAGTCTGGCAGTGTCTGCAGTTACTGTACAAATTCTGGACCTCAAATCACTATATTATATATATATATCTAACATACCGGGTGTTGCATCGCAGAGGGCGGGACATAGGAAATCCCATGTAATTTTTAATGGGGATTCAGTTATTGGCTCCCCTAATTATTTTTAAGAAAAAATTATATTGAAGTTTATTGAAGAGCATGCAAATCTACGTCCATGGTAAAAACTTTACCGGTTTTTCAGTTGCGCCCGTTTTGCTGGATTACAGATGCTAATATATTTTGATGCATTATTATCGCCTCATATGTATGAACAACAATAAAAATACCAGTTAGTACGATTTTTTTGATAATAATAAAGCACTAAATTTCAAAGTGACAACGTAATGTCACGCTAACTGGTATTTTTATTGTTGGTCAAATATGAGGCGGTAATCTTCAGTAAGCAGTTGGCATCTGGCTGATTAATGGACTAGTGCTGTCAAGCTTATTCCTCTGGGCAGTGGGGTGATGGAATTTCCACAACTCCAAATGGCCACCAAGCTGCTCTAGGGGCCGTATAAAAATGTCATGTCCTATGTAATAGTTTGTGTGAAATAGACAAAAACAATTTATTACAGTAAAATTCATCTAGCACCAGCACGGAGATGGCAAACCTTATCATTTTAATTATAGCTTTTATACCAGTATTTTAAAAAATTTGGAAGATAACATCAAGGCATTTTTTGACATGCCAATCTTATGAGTTTTATTCAAGAGCTTTAAATCCCAAAACAAATTTCGTCTCTTACTTTTTGTTTGTGTCTGATGTATGAAGATGTTTTCTTTTGTACTTGTGAATGATGTCATAAGGAGTATACCCCAGTGTACTAAAGTCAAAACGTTGTTAACAAGATTTGTTTTTAGAATAACATTAATATTTCAACGCTACGAAATAGTATTTTAAGAATTGTTTGTCATTATTTACACTGTTTACTAATGTATTGATATTGTTAGTAAAAAATATTATAAATGCATATAAAATATTAAAACGAAACAAAAAAACAACGTAACCTTAATGGCTTATCTACTCTACAGAACAAAATAGTAGATGTATACAAAATTTATCGTATCATTCATCTTTGCAATTAGCTATTTCACCAAGATATTTCATATCATAAATACAATTTGCAGCCTGACGACTGTGCCAGTAAGGATGAACTTTTGATTATGTTCAATAAAGTGGCACAAGCAGTGTTACCATCAATCTTATACCGTTTTACCATTCAATGGGCTATAGAGACATTTATGATAGACAGGGATTAATTTACCGGACCAGCGTCTGAATGATTGAATACATGTCTTGGTCGCTTGGTATTAGTAACGGCATGCTTCTATGGACGTGCCGAGAATGCCGGGCGGGGCATAGAAATCCATGAGGTCAATTATTGGCTCCCCTGATTATTACAGAGAGTTCATTGAAGAAGGCTGGGTACATGCATGGTAAAAACTGAGATTTGAATTAATATTTATGGTCATCTTGTATATTTTAAATTACGTGTATCGCCTCATTATGAACAATAAAATACCGGTTACAAACATTACACGTCATTTGAAATTTTGTGCTTTATTATTAACAAAAAATCGTTAGTGTTTAAATACAAACAATATACTAGGTAACTCAGGCATGTAGTCACAATAATTAATATTTTGAAATAACAAAATTTAAGAAAATAAAATATTCTCGACTTTGCTAGTGTTCGCCAAGGTGATAGCACCTGACTGGCAGGGTGTTGTGCGTTGGCAGGGTAGGTAATTTTTAGCTCGCTTGCTATAATGGCACCTTTATTTGGCGTTACGGTGTTAGGCGCTCGTGTCCCGTCATTATATTAGCCGGACAGCCACGGTACCAACGAGGTGGCGGTTGGTTCAAATAAGTACAGTATGATCCCAACGGTCGAAAATGCTGCACTCTCGCCTAAATCTGTTGACAGCTGCTCCGGCCTTATCGTAAAACAAATATTTCATATGTCAAAAAGCAAAATCCGTGCATCTGCTCTTGATCTTTATATTTGTATGATAATAACATTCTATCTCACCTTCTGCATTTTCAATCTCTGGCACAGCATTGTGCTGTTTAATGCGTGAACGGCAATGACTATTTCGTACCATTATACCGGTATAACTTTCATGGTTAATGTTGTACAAGTAACCTTATACTTATTGACGTTAATAATATTAACATCCTAAGTAATGCTACGATAGTCTTCAATAGACACTGCTCTAGAAATACATATTTATTAGGTTCTGACTATTCATAATGATGAAGAGTATGTCTGACTGCCAAGCTAGTTAAATAAACACAACTCTATGCGCGGTGGAAACAAAGGAATTAACGCACATGCTAAATGCAAAATATACTTACGCCTGTTTATCTCAATTTAATTATATAATATCGTAAATAGCAATTTCTTTCGAAGCAATATGGTAACCGCCTTTCCTTTTTAACTGATGTAATTGATAGAAGAACGTAAATAACGGCACGATCCCTGCATGTGCTATGGGTACCATGGAGATGAGTTATTATCTTCCGTCAACAAGCACTGAAATACCGGTTACATATAATAAAATCCAACGAACCCAAACACAAATTTGCGTGCAAACGGCTGAATGTTGTATTGAGAGCAATTTGCGAAAGAAATACACCTTATGAATGGTAAAATAACATTTTAAAGAAAAAAATATACATTGAGCTATTCAGATACTATTACATAATAAATAAAACACATATTCTACATGCTACACAAAAAGCATGTTTATTCAGAAAAGTCCCCGATAACATTATATTTGTTGCCATTCTATTTATGAACGCGCTAATTGCAATTCTGCGAAAAGCGCACGTGCAATCGCCGATTGCCATTAAGGTGTATATGAGCAATAACGAAGTTTTGAACAGAGGTGACGGGTGTCCAACGGGTAATAAATGCTGCGTCTAGGGTGATGGTGACGTTTCCAAAAAATATCGCTTTCTTATTTTCTATACATATTGCCCAAAAAAACATTTGCTTTAACGTTTTGTGTTTGAGTAAATATTGTCTATAATTTAAATAAGAAGATATAACGAGGCCTTCGGTGTTCATCAGAGAGGAATATCTCAAATCATGAACTGCTGAAAGAAAGAAAGTATTATTTTTACAATATCAAAAAAAATGTTGTATAAAATAATAAAACGCTAAAGATTAACTTTCTCAAATGGACAGAATAAAACATTTACCATTCACTGTAGGAAGATGTAAATAGTCGGCTCTCACCAAGTGATCATAGTGATATAACTTTGAACTGTTTATCACTGAGCAATGTAACCTTTTACACATTTTTAAATCGTCCCTATGAGGTGAGCGGACCAGCCACAATGTATTCCCATATTCACCATTATATATGCAAAGGATGTGTATGCTTCTGTATGCATTCACGTATTTGATCATTAAGCGGACACACAGAAGGTATTGTTGAAGGAACACCACGACTAACGTATCACACCGGTCAATAACAAGTGATGACAAGTATACGCCGTGAAACAAAAAGGCTTTAAACGAACATAATTCAATAAACATGTGTCTGACCTTAATCGTTTGTGCATTGTAGTCGATGATCGGTTGTCAGACAGCAACAGTATGTATGGGTAGTGGTTTTGTAGGCGGGTTTGTTGTAAATAGACAATGGTATGAGCCGTCTAGTATGTTTATGTGCTAATGGCATCAAAACTAATACTATTGATAGGTTCAATCCTGGTGTCGCACATCAGTCCCAATAAATAGTCCGTACAGCGCAATTGGTTATTTCGTCCTTTGGTTTATCGGGGCCGCGCGGCTGCCTGACTATGTGAAAGTCACTGGCCAGATAATATACATGAAGGCTAATATAACGACAGTGTGACCTGGCGGCGTCATTAAGTAATCTTATCTTAAATATCGCTTGAGGATAAGCTCTTTCTCTGGTGGCGACTGAACAGTACTGGCGGGATTGCCAATGGCGCTAAAGGTAAGCGGTATTACCACCGATTCTATCAAGCAAAACTTTCAGGCTGTAAACCAGTAGAACCGTGTTGTTTCAGCAAAGCTGTAACCA
>JACEGR010008461.1:0-36718 GCA_014170235.1 Listronotus bonariensis | reverse complement strand
TTAAGTAAAAATATTTTTAATATAAACAAGATAAATACTTCTTGCAATTTCAGTAGCAGTGATAAATTTAAGAAAGGGGAAGCGCAGCAGGATTAATAGGTACATAGCCCATATTTATATATATATATATATATCGGAGGGCTTTATTTATGGATGTTTAGTACTAAAGAACCAAAATCTTATTTATTGCAAATTTTTACACCAAGAAAGCGAAGCAGGATATTCAATAGCACATAAAATTTGTGCGCAAATTTTCTAAATATTTAATAGTAAAAAATTAAAATCCAAGCTGTTCGCGAATTCATTGCAAATTTTTACGCCAAAAAGCGCTGCCAAAACTGTAATGGCTTGTAAATTCAATGCGCAAAATTTTTTGATTATCGAAATTTATCATTTATAAATATTCAGAAGTAGAAAAATTGTATCTAAGCCATTCGTGAATAAGGAGGTGAAAAGTAGAATTAGGAGGTAGCCAATAAAACTAGGAGGTGGCAAATAAAATTAGAAGGTGGCAAGTAAAATTAGAAGGTGACAAATAAAACTAGAACGTAAACGCCTAAACTTAAGAGGTGGCGACTAAAATTAGAGAATGGCGACTAACATAAGTGGGTGGCGAGTAAAATTTTGATTTGACGACTAAAATTAGGAGGTGGCTACTAAAATTAAGAGGTGGAGACTAAAATTAGAAGATGATAACTAAAAGTAGGAGGTAGCGACTAAAATTAGAAGGTAGCGACTAAAATTAGGGGTAGCGACTAAAATTAGAAGGTAGCGACTAAAATTAGGAGTTGGCATCTAAAATTAGGCGGTGGCGACCAAAATTAGAAGGTGGCAACTAAAACTAGGAGGTAGCGACTAAAATAAGGAGGTTGTGACAAAAATTCGGAGGTAACAACTAAAATTAGGAAGTATTAACTAAAATTGGGAAGTAACCACAAAAATTGGGAGGTGGCAACTAAAATTAGGAGGTGGCGAACAAAATTAAGAGGTGAAGACTAACATTAAAAGGTGAGTATTAAAATTGGAAGGTAGCGACTAAAATTAGGAGGTAGGGACTAAAATTAGGGGGAAGTGACTAGAATTAGGAGGTAGCTACTAAAATTAGGAGATGGAGACTAAAATTAGGAGACGGTTACTAGAATTAGGGGGTAGCAACTAAAACCAGGAGTTATCCAGGAGCCGAATAAAATTGAGAGGTGGAAACTAAAATTAGGAGGTGGTAACTAAAATTAGAAGGTAGCGACTGAAATTATGAGGTAGCGACTAAAATTAGTAGTTGGCGATAAAAATTAGGGGGTGGAGAATAAAATTATTGGGTGGACACTTAAATTAAGAGATGGTGAAATTTGAAGAAGGCGAACTAAATTAAAACTTAGAGGTGGTAACTAAAATTAGAATTTGGTGCTAGAATTGGGTGGTGACGACTAAAATTAGGAGATGGCTTATTGACGAAAAAACCAGGGCTCTAAGAGACACTAAATTTTTTTCGACGTTGGTAAAATAGATTCTAAAGCGTCGAATTATTATTAAAACTGCTATTTTGTATAATAAACTATTAAAAGCAAAGATCTATATATTTTCCAAATAGTTGATACGAGATTAACCGAGAAAGTACGTGATAGGATTCGAGATCTTATAACAACGGTAACAAAATTTTCTACTTTGAGATAATTGTTTATTTATATGACTATTAAAAATTAATACCTAAGTAGTTCGCGAATTGTTTTGCAAATTTATACACCAAGGAAGTACCGTGAGATATTTATTATTTCATAGCATTTGTGCACAAAATGTTTTGACTATCAAAATCTTTAAGGGGGCTTTTATTATAAATATTTAGGAGTAAAAAATTAATATCTAAGCCATTCGTAATTTTTATGTAAACTTTTGCTTGGAGGAAACGCCGCGGAATAGTAGCTCATACCTTTTTGTGCTTAAAATATTTTAAATATTAAAATACATCAAAGGGCTTTATCTATGAATATTTAAAAAAGAAATTGAAAATCAAAGCCATTTCCTGATTTTTTGCAGTTTTTTACACCGGGAAAGCGCAGTGGCATATTCAATAGGTAGCTCAAAACTACTAGAAAACCAAAAGCCAAGCTAATCGCGAACTCATTGCAAATTTTTACACCCAGAAAGTACCTTAGGCTATTCAAAAGCCTATAAAATTTGTGCGCAAACTTTTGCAATTTTGAAACTCCCTTTATATTAATGGGTTATTCTTTTAACGCATTTTCTCCTCAAAAAAATCACTTAATTGAAATTATCTCAATAAACCATAACCAATAGCAAAAAAAATTATACACATTACTATTTTAATTAGGTAGTCTCAAAAATATGTTTTTTTTTTTATTTTCTAAGTAATGTTTTTGCGACTCTGAACCACTCCGTATATCCTACAGCGAATTTCCTTATAGCTTTAAGTATTTCAGACGAAGCAAAAAATTTTATGTAGAATAACATTTTTTCGAAATATTAAAAATAATTTTTTTACAGGTATAGTTAAGTCCTACCGTGGACACACTGTAATTTTTTTAAAATTAGTAATAGCCCTGACCATAATGTTTTAAGTAACCCTATACCTTTGTTTAAATACTATATTTATTATAAAACAGTTTTTATTCGGTAAATAGATGCGTGAGGGTAGCTTCCTATACGAATCTTGGGTTTTTATAAAAATCCGATATTTTACTTCTCTCGTAATTTTTTAAATATTTTACTTGGTTATAATTTAAAAACGTCAATGTCAAAAAAACGGCAAAATATCTTAAAATATTAGCCAAGATCCACATAAATATGCAAAGGCTTGTAACAAAATCTGTTAAAATAATTAAAAATATAAACTGCCCTCTTTGGTGGTCCAAAAGAAATTTAAAAACAACAGCATGCATTTTAAATAAACATGTTTCAGCTGCGGATGAATCCTTTTTAAGTGGATCTTGTGGACAGTATCTTGAGGATATGTACAATGCATGGATAAAAGATCCCAAAAGTGTCCACGCAGTAAGTAGTATAATTATGTTTTTAAACTTTTATAATACACAAATATTTGTTCAATTTTAAGGAATAGCCACTATTGTGTAATGTTAGTTCTTTTTTCTACTTGCGTGCAAAAAGTTTAATTTTTCTTACGCATTTTAGTTCTAAAAAGTATTTTCCTTAAGTGGGTTTATACCACTGATCTCGATGGAATGTTATTATGTTATTACCTGCGCGAAACAAAAGTTACATTTTATGGGCGAAAAACCGAATTGTGCGCAAGCAAATCGAGGGTGAACGCGCCTGGCGCCAAACCGACTATCCGCATTATCGGAAAGAATTTGTCGACGGCGTTCTGATTTTCTGTTCGGAGTTGGTGGAAGTTGGGGTACGGTAGCTAATGAGCGTTACGGTCAGACTGCGGACGGAGGGTGCCGGGTGCCGGTGTTTGTATTTTGCCACAGCTTTTAAGTGCGCGCATGTTCGTCGACTCCCGATTAGTTTATTGTGCGGGGTCGTAAAAATTCTAAAAATGCTTCTTGCCACTGCGGATCTAAATGTAGGTTATCTATGGTTTATGTGATTTTGGCCCAAATATAAAAAACATGCAATGTGCAACGGGTTCTTCTTTCTTAATGTTTATTTTTTTATTTTTTATTAACCATTTTGTTTTATATGTTAAAAATGCATAAATCTATTTTATATTATCATAAAATTTAATGTATTTTTTTGCACTTTTCTGTACCATGCCTAATTTACAAAACTAGGCACATTTTTATGAATATATGGCCAACCTTACCGAGACGGGGCTTGTACATGCTTACCTTAATTTAATTTATTTACTGCGTAACAACTCTTCTCGGAAAGAGTTTTAAAACTACTGTAGTTAATACACACGATTAAGATTTAGATTTAATCAAAGAAAATCTAATACACGTATTCCTTAGGTCAAGCTTAAAGCAATATTTTACACTATATTGTATAAAATTATGCCAAATATATTTTAGTCCTGGGACTCCTACTTTCGAAATTCAGCTCAAGGCGGTTCCGGGTACTACAGACCCCCGACTCTTGCACCTAGTTCAAGAAGTGTCAGTGCGGTAGCTCCTGCGACGACCGTTTCGCCAGCAGTATCTGCTAGTCCCACTGCAATAGAGGAGCATTTGACTGTACAGGCTCTTATAAAAAGCTATCAAGTAAGATTTTTTTTGGACTCGTATCAAACATGATATTTTTGAGATACTTAATTATTTTTATTTAATGTCCCATTTTAGGCCCGTGGACATCTTGTAGCAAAATGCAATCCTCTGGAACAAATGTTTGACTTACTTGACAAAAATACCACTTCAACTCAAAAATTTGATGCAATACCACCAGAAATTCTTAGACATTATAAAATAAGTAAGTTAGAAATAGTTAGAAATATACACTAGACCAAAAACTCTGTGATTAGAAAAAAACTACGAGAATTTCTTGGGTTCCTTACTTCATTTTTTTGAAAATCAAAATTAGGACTGGACAATTTTCTCATAAGTCAATGCAACGTGTAAATAACTTTTCATTTTTTACAAATAAACATCATAAATAGACCACTGGCGTAGTAAATATTTTTAAATGACTATAATATCTAAAATCTGCGCATGTGAACCACGCCAAATTTAATTCAGATGCTTGTGGCCTTAAAAGAAACACTTCGGTAAAAAAATTTCCCCCAAGAATTCAAGTTATAAAACCGAATCACCCTTTCTGTTTTTGTTTCGTAAATGATATCAAATTTTATCGACAAATTTTACAATTTAAACATTTATATTTAAAAAATAAGTTATAGCCAGCTAAAATTTTTCCACTTTTTTATGAAAAATTTTCAGATTCTCTAATTTTTGGAAAAAGGGAGCTTCAATATCTCAGAAACAGTTGCTCTTAGCGCCATTAATCAAGTATATAGTTTTTATGCAAAAGATGTGAGATAACAAACATTTTCTACTAGAGTTATAATATACCGACGCAAAAAAGTAACGACACTTTACCCAAGCAGCAAGCTGACGTCATTACGACGTCATTTTTTAGTCATTTTTGGTCATATGACGTCATCAGACCAAAATTATGACGTCATTCAGACGTCATTTTACTGACGTGTTTTGACGTCGTGGGGGCGACTTTTTGACGTAATTTTTTCGTCATACTAGCTCATAAAAAATCTAACGACATCATGTTTAGAAAACCCGCCAGAAAAATTTTGTAACATTATATGATTCGTGTTAAAATTCAACCGAAATCAATTTTTCGTCATCTTAGAGACGTCATGATGACGTCATTAACGGGACGTCTTTTGTCTGTGACTTAGGGAGGTCATTTTAACGTCATTTTGTGGTCATCTTATAACGTCTTTGCTGACCAAAAATGACTAAAAAGAGACGTCAATAAGACGTCAGCTTGCTGCTTGTGTAAACAAAAGCGAAGGACTGCAGGTGGCTCCCTTAATATTTAACAGCAAAAATATGAGCAGCTTTCGATTTCTTACCTTAAAAAACTGCTTTATGCCAAATTTTGTACAAAAGTTTCAATTAATAAATAAAATATTTTAAAAATAACTAAAATAAAATAGAAACTTTGACACCCTATATCTCGCAAACGATTAACTTTTCGGCTAAGGTAAATAGCGTTAAATCGTTTTATTTTGCCCCAAGGAGTCAAAGATAGTATTTATACAGACCTTTTAGAGACACCATGTATATTTTCGACATGAAAGAAATTTAAAAAATAAAAATAATGGTTTTGTCCAGTTCAAACCAAAACTCCTTGCGGTGATTATCCTTAATCCTTGAAGATTCATTAAAAATCAATCGAACAAAAAGTTTTGTAAGTAGATAATATAGCGCTTAATCAAAGTTTTTTTATTATTTTTATAAATTACCAAAACGGGTAGCCTCAGGAATTTTTTTTCAGAATTTCGAAACAAAATTTGTTGATAAAACAACGAAATAAAAAAATAATAAAAATCCTTTGATCAGACACTAGTTTTTCCTATATTTTTTTAAAGAAGCTGTATAAAGTTTATTAAAATATACCAAGCAGTTTTCGAGCTAAAGATCTATTTAATAGTAAAAATGCCACAAGCGTCATACAAGTAAGGACAGCAATCAACTATCGCTGTCTAAACGCGTCGTTTAACTAGTGTGCGAGCAACAAAAAGGGGAATAATTGAAAGCGAGACAGAACTGATGAAACCGTGGCATTTTTACTATTGAATAGATCTCTACCCAATAATTCTGGTTAGCCGTTCTAGCAGCTTTCAAAATATCTATTTGATGTTGTCCACGTAGTAGTATAGAGGTAACAACGTTCTTGAAAAAGAATTTTAGGTCAGCTGATTTTTTGATATGTTGTTCTCCTTTCCTTCTGGATAGACCCTGGGCTGTCTGGCGGGCGGTAGTGGGTGCGTTTATTAGTTCTGGTTAGTTTCGATTCGCATCCTACCTGTACAGGTAGTGATGCGAAAGGTTTTAAAAACATTTCAAGAAACCTATATTTCAATTTCTTGTCTTTAGATAGGTTAACCAAACATCTTTTTTTATTGCCAGACACACATTGCTAGTTATACAGTCGTCCCCCTTTAAACTTCTGAACCGTTCGGTTTATTTTGATGAAACTTGGAACGATAATATACGACAAAGGTCTGCATTTTTTTACATATCAGTGACAGCTCTAAATGTCAAGGTCACAGCTGGGCGCCAACGCAACCGCTACCGCCAGCCAGACAGCCAAAGATCTAACCAAAAAAGGAGGGAGAATAACATATTAAAAAAAAACAGCCAACCTCAAATTCTTGTTTTCCTAACGTTGCTACCTCCCGGACTATAGCATAAGTCAATCAAGACAATAGTACCAGGGAACCGGTCGCTTGCAGCTGCTGCTAGCTAGAATAAACGTCAATAGTAAAAAGCCACGGCATCATCAGTTCTGTCTTACTTTCAATTATTTCCCTGTTTGTTGCTCGCACACTATTTTAAGGACGCGTTTAGACAGCAATAGTTGATTGCTGTCCTTATTTTTATGACGCTTGTGGCTTTTTTATTATTGAATAGATCTTTATCTCGTCTCAAAGGCTCCAGAGCGCCCGAGACCTTTGTTAGTTGTCGAATAGCTCGAAAAGTAGTGTTCGGGTATACTCCGAAATTTCAGAGCATATTTGTAAGATATTAAACTTTATGAAAATGCAAAAAAAAAAATCATTTTCTTTTATTCTAACTACACCTAACCCCTTAAAACAATATTATAATGTTAATGTTCATTCGTAAAAGTAAAACAGTTATTCTACTTCACTCATGTTATTAAATTCATGATTTTAATTAAGCTCCATCAATGTGGGATACTCAATATCAATTACCTTCCACCTGCCAAGATAGGTGGAAAAGAAACCCACTTAACTTTAAAAGAAATTGTAAAAAGGCTGGAATTGGCCTACTGCCGCCATATTGGAGTTGAGTACATGCACATTATCGATGCCGATGAGTGTCATTGGATAAGAGATCGATTTGAACCCCTGGAGTAACTGAAATAAAAAAGACTGAAAAGAGGTTAATGTTGACAAGGTTGGCTAGAGCAACATTGTAAGTAAAATGTTTGTGTTAATTAAAGGCATTTTCAAATATTGGTCCGATGGGTTGAGGTAGATCCAATCAGCTGTTTTCAAAATTCACTGGGATTTTTGATATTTTCTGAACACATATCTTCCATTTGTCCTTTCTTGGTTCAAGATCAGTATTTGAAAATGCCTAAAATGGAAGTTTTTAAATAATATAAACAAAATCGTAAAAGTATACTGTAATCTATTATCTGACATTCTATCTGAAAAAGATCCAAATTTCCCATGTATTCTGCTTCATCTATACAACATGGTACAAAATATTTTTAAGCAAATTTAGAGACAGATCATCATATTTCATCCAAAAATATGAAAATAGTTTACATTAACATAGGTCTGGAAAGGCAGTTTTTATGGACTAGAGGGTAGGCAACTTTTTTAATACTTGGTTTTTTATTAATGTCTTAAATATTTAATTAACAATTTAATAATTCCTTACCTAATTTCTATAAATTTTGGCAATGTTAAGCCGCGTTCAAATTTGAACCACGTCCTGCAACCGTTCCTAGTCGTAAACCACGTTGAAAACAGAGATCTCGTAACTACGACAGCATTGTCTAGATTTCTACCACGACCTGCAACCATACCACGCCGCAAACATATCTGGATGTCGGAACGAACGCCGTCGCGAACCTGGTAAGTGTTGCATCTTGAAAATCGCCTTGATCCACAGCTAGTCGGTACATGACAATAAAAGAACGTACGCTATATTTAACCTCGCACTGCCACCATTTATGCAATGCATATTGTGGATCGGTGCGAACCTCGAGCTGTACGCTTAGCTGGTTCAACGGCGTTCGTTCCGACGTCCAGATATGTTCGAGACGTGATACAGGTTGGTTGCAGGTCGTGGTACAAATCTGGACGTGCTTTTATTTGCACCATTAAGGAACGATTCCGGCAGCGCGGCAGACTTGCAAAGCGCCGACGCAAGCGCCAGAGCCATTCACATTACCAGCAACGCTACTCGTTACTCACCAATACGAAAGCGAAATAAGTATAACGTTGGCGCTTGCATCGACGGTTTGCAGTCTGCCGCGGGGCTTAAAATAGTTAACTTTAAGGTACGATTCAGAAGAACAAGGCAGCCTGCAAACTACCGACACAAGCGCCAGCGCCACTAATATTTTCAGCAATGCTACTCGTTACTTCCCAAGGCGTTGCTGGTAATGTAACGCTAGCGTCGGCGGCTTGCTGCCCGCCGCTGTGCTTGAAACCCTACCTTTAGGGTACAATTGCGAACAGGGCGGCAGACTGCAGACGGACGACGGCATTCAATTTGTTAAATACAATGTTTTTTTGTTTAGATTAAGCAAAATAAAATATATTCTCTTTATCTTTTAATTTTTTGGGGTTTTGCTTGGTTTTGATGAACTTTGGTTTATATAAACTTCTAGTCTTAAAAGTACTAAAAATCATATGGTAAATTTTACATTAAAAAATATGTAAATTTTTAGATTTGAAGCATTTCTTCAAAAAAATGGTCTTCCGAAAAGAGATTTGGTCTCGAAGGCTGTGAGGTTCTTGTGACGTGCCTTAAATCAATTATTGACATAACTGCCATAAACGGAGCAGAATTATTTGTAATTGGTAGGTAGTTCTAGCAGCGATATCTAGTACTCTATTTAAATAAGTGCTATTAAAGTAGATATTAAAGTACATTACATAAAAAAATTGTCATTGCAAAACTTTCCATACAACAAAAACTCTTTCATATTAACATAAATCATAGAGATCCTAATGTCCTTACTACTTATTTTGATTTTTAACTGCAAGGTTGCATCGGTTGCATCCGTCGATCTATCAGATTTTGACACTAGCCAAAGGGTTTTTCTTTTAAAGTTAATTAAGATCACCAACTGGTTTCTAACTATTTGGATCTCACCAGTACGGTGTAGACGATATTTAAAACCAATCTGCGGTTGATGATCACTAGAGACCGGATTATATGCATTTTTTACATATTTTATCCATTTTTTGGTCACATTTCTAATAAAATCTGTGGTAAGATAGGCAAAACTCGATTTGTGATTTTTAGTAAAATGTTCATGAGAGATATTTTTAGTTTTCTGCGTTCTGAAAAATCACAATTTCAGAGTACAATATTTATATTTTGCGACTAATATGAAAACAAATTATTTGCAAAATTTAAATATTTTGCTGAAATTGCGATTTTTCAGTTTGATTTCAATTTGAACATTTAACTAAAAGTGACATAATATGGGGTATTGCAATATGACCACAGAAATATGGTTGTAATTTTCCTTTAGTTTCTGGACCAGTAATAAAATGGACTTTATGATAAGAACACTTTTAAACGTTTTGGGGGATTTCTTTTGACGAATCTACAACAAATATTTATTCCGTCATATATCGAAGCGGCGCTTTAACCCAGTCTGTCAATGTCAAATGTCTCGGGTGTCGGACTGGGCGAACGCGTCACTTTTTGTCAGACAAGTTTACCACAATGTTTTACTTGCAATTTTTAATCATTATGCCAAAAATCCTAAGGCTTACAGTCAATAAACTCGCCTAGCCCGATACTGGAATCTTGTGTTTGAGCCTAATGGTTTCATGACTGTAGTAACCCTTTATTAGTAAAATGTTTAAAAACTGCATGTAAAACATTGTGCTAAACTTGTCCGACAAAAAGTTATGCGTTCGCTCAGTCCAACACCCAAAACATGTGACATTGACAGGCTGGGTTAAAACGCCGCTTCCATAATATACGGTGGTATGAATATTAGTGGTAGACTCCCCAAAAGAAACCCCCTAAAAAGGTTATAATAAAAGTGTTAATAAAGTCCATTTTATTACTGGTTTAGGCACTACATATATTATTAATATTTCTCGAGCGCAGGGTGTGGTCTGAGGAGGGGATTATCACCCAGAAAAAAATGTAAATAGTTATCAAGAAAAGCATGGTAACAGACTTTTTTGCTTCTTAACTTTTTGACACAAATTACACCAATTATCGTAAACTGTGTTTTTGGGATAAGAAAATAAAAAAATATTTTTAGTTACTTCAGGACCGTTTGATTTCTGTAGAATCAATTCGGCTGTTTCTGAAGAATGCACATATTTTTGTTAGATATTTGTTTCACGAACCTAGATTCGTTTGGGTTTTTACTGTCGACAGAGGCCATGATAGACATTGAGCTACCACTTTTTATTGCCACAGCGATTTCTTTTAAGATGTCTTTGAGGTTGTTTGGGATCGTCTACACCAGGGTGTTTTTAAACTTCTTGCAGTCACGGACCCTTTTACAAAATTTAATAGCTCCATAAACCTTTGTCAAAGAAATTTTAGGAAAAGAAAACAAGCATTAATTATGAAATAGGTATTATAATAAAAATCACTCTTTTTGGTAAGTAGTCTAATTACACATATTAACAGACTTCATTAAATATTGCCAATACTAAGTTTATGAGAAGAATGCTTCTGCTTGGCCTCAATAAAGACGTTAAATTGTGGAATAGTCTTCGACAAGGCAAGCCGCATATCATCTGCTACGTTCAATGGATCAATTCAATTTTATGTTTTTATCGAAACCAGAACTGAGAATCCTGCTTTCCAGAGGTACGTCGAGCAAATAGCATCAGAACGGACATAGCTCGCTTGACAAGAAGAGGTTAAGCTTGACTCAAAGAATACCAAAACTTACCAAGGCCTTTTGTATGAAATTGAGTTTCCACGACTTTTCTAGATCTCAATTAAGTCATTTTTAATTAGATTTTTATCGCTGATTTAACCATATCAATAAAAAATTGACTATGCACCCATGCTTCTTTATAAATTTGTTCTGAGCTAAAGTTACCTCCAAAAGACATCTGCAATGGTTTCAGATGCTTTGACAGTTCTTTTTAAACAATTTTAATAATGTGTGACTGTACCTATTAATTATAATTGAATTCGCTAGCTAACCCGTTGCTCAAACTGCTTTGTAGTTAAATAATTTTCTGATAAGGATATTCTTAAGGTTTAACTGAGCTACCCTACGGACCTCCAGGGGGTTCGTGAACCCTTCTTTAAGAAACCCTGGTCTTCACGATGATGAGAACCAAATAGTTTGAAACCAATCTGCGATTGATGATCTTAATTAACTCTATAGGAAATACCTTCAGCTAGCGTAAATATCTGCATCGCCAGATCGGAGAATGCTCGACAGATGAACCTTGCAGTGCAAAAAATTACAAGCAGAAATGAGAGGTAGCTCTCTATGCTTTCTGTCTTATGATTTTCCATATTTATTTACTTTTTAAGGAATGCCTCATCGTGGTCGTCTAAACACGTTAGCAAACATATGTCGAAAACCATTGGAGAAAATTTTCTGCCAGTTTTATACCTTACAACCTGTAGAAGAGGGATCTGGAGATGTCAAATATCACTTAGGGGTTTATGAACAAATGTAAGCAATACCACTGTGCACGATCGTGCGAAAGACACTGCTTTGATTTTGTTGTCTTTCGGTATATTTTTAGGGAAAATAAAGGAGCTAATAAAAAGTTTCTGTAGCTCTTGTAGCTAATCCATCACATTTGGAAATGGTGAATCCAGTTTGTGCTGGGAGAGCCAGAGCGGAGCAATTCTTAAGAGGTGACAAAGATGGTAAACTGGTAAGTGTGTATTGTTTATATCCCCTGAAAATGAGGTGTCGTATTAAGCATACAAGATTTTGTAATGCGCACTTAATTGGGCAGTTTTTCTAATCATAAAGTTTTTTGAATTTTGAAATAAACCTAGCTCAAAAGTTTTACGCAGAAAAGTTGGCATATAAATTAATATCAAATAAACTATTTTATAAAATAAAATCTATTAGCTGGACTTTAAGTAAAGTTTGTACATTTTTTTTCACTTAAAATTTAGTTAATAACTTATAAAAATTTATAAAGGTTTTAAATTAATTGATTCTTTTTCATCTTTGGACAATCCACGAAGGCTTATAGCCTAAATACTAACGTACCGTGGCTGTCTTAAGCGAGGTAAGAGAAAGTTTGTTGACTTGGGACTTAAATACTTGAATATTTGGGGGAAGGAAGGACCTCCGCGGGCAGCAGGTTCCACATTCTAGAAACCCTAAGGATAAAAGAACGAACAAAGTGGGCAGGTCGGGGCCTGTCCAGTTGGACCGTATGGGGATGCAACCGTACTGCACCACGAGTTTCTCTTTTGGAAACCGTCAATGGAGGAGTTATACTGGACAATTCTTAAGAGCGAGCAGAAACCATAGAAGTACCAATAAAAAAGCAATAAATTTCCCACAGCTTGACGATGGGAAAGAGAGGAAAACCTTTCTATAAGTGAAGGATCATTAATGAGGCGAAAAATCTTCTTTAAATGGACTCAAGAATGTTGTGGGGGACGTCATGCCCCAGATATGAGAACAATAATCCAAAGGTGGTCGGATTTGGGACACATAAACAGGGTATTTAAATTAGAAGGATAAAAATGCTTTTGGTTCAAAATAAAATTCAAACTGCAAAACTTGTCCTCTCATAAGTAAAGGATAAGTATTTGATTCTTTTCGGGAGAAGGAACATAATTGTGTTTTGGATTCATTAAAATGGACGGGATTTTTGGCGCCCCAATCCAATATTCAATTAAGGTCATGTAAAAGAGATATGTGCATCGCTTTGCGTGCGCTTTCCAAATCAGGTTTAGAGATTGGTTTAGGAACCTGAAAACTGAACTGAAAGGTACTACCGTCGGCAAAACTATAAATGGAATTAGTTTTGGAGGAGAGAAGGTCGTCGATGATAAGAAGAAACAATGTTGGTTTTATTTTATTTTCAAAATTTTCAAAATAATTTTAGGCCGTTATTTTTATGGACCACAATTCGATTTTAACCTACAGGGATATCCAAATTATTTGCAACCATAAATATAGAAAAAGAATTTTATCTTAAACGGCAAAATACCCATTTTCAAATTAAATATACACTTTTTAGTGAACTAGAGAAGCTAAATCAATAGTTAGGAACCTTTTCAGCTAAAACCTTTTATTGTAGAACTTCAGTCTTTTTATACTTTGTATATAATATAGAACATTTCACAGGTTGTTCCTCTTCTAATGCACGGAGACGCAGCATTTGCTGGAGAAGGTGTGGTCTATGAGACCCTTCAAATCACAGGACTTCCTTGTTACAATGTAGGAGGTACAATTCATGTGGTTGTCAATAATCAAATAGGTTTCACAACTGATCCTATATCTTCTAGATCGTCGTCACATTGCACAGGTAAATCTTGTAAATCACTTTTTCTAGCCTTAATTTTTTTATATAAATTTGAATTGCCTGAGTATAAGTAAGAGAAAAGGAATATTATTAGGTTAGGACTTAAAGATTTGAAAGCTAGGAAGGAAGAAAAGAACAAAATGGAAAGACGGATGCACGAAGCACCACATAATAATTTATTGGAAGAAACATAATTTCTTGCAGCGGAAGCCGTGAAAGTACCTATTGGTGATGGTCGAGAGAAGCAAGTTTTAGTGTAGTAAAATTATTAATGAACCAAACATTTTTTTGTTTTGGTAAAATCAAGTATGTTAACACAACAGCTGTGGGAAAAGCCCTTTCCTAAAAATAATAATGGTATTCCAGAGAATACATAAACACAGTGTGTCTACGTAAGTTGAAACATTCTTAATATTAGTTTTGCGCAAAAAACATATTCTTTTTAAAAGTTTTGCATGGTCGAAAACCTAAAGACTAACCATCAGCAGGGGGATCATGACATTTGATTCGATTGAATCGAGCGGGTCTATGTGCATCTCCATTGGTTCAGCCACGACGTTCCGTCGAGAGGTAAACTCGATAGAGTGTCGTGGCTAAGTTTGTGAAGATGCGAATCAACTTGCTCGATTTGATCGAGTCGAGTGTCGTGCTCCCCTGCTAATAATAAATTGTATCTATTCATATAGTCATCTACGAGGTTTTATCTAAACAGTAACCAAAACAAAAACAATGTTTAATGCACTAATGTACAGGGTGGCTCGAATTCGACGCTCATCATTGGGATTTCGAAAACCGTAAGAGATACAGGAACGGTTAAATGGAGGCAAAGTTGCGCAATTTGATGCTCAATAAAATGCCGTTTTGCGTTTTAAAAATTTCGAGTACTTCCAAAGATATTCGAAAAAACCGGAATTTTCAATTTTGGTTTCTTTTGTTTCCTGGCTATATTTGTTAAGATAACTCAAAATGAAAAACACGTTTTCATGGCCACTTTTTCTGCTCTATAATTCAGTGTGATTAAATATTAAATCTGACGTTTCGGCTTCTGGCGACCATCATCAACTTAATTTTTTTAAATACAGACCTGATATTTTTTTCAATTTAATTAAATCCTTTCATCACTCTTAAAACACTATATATCACCACTTTGATATTTGCTGACGTTTCGTACAGATAATTCCATCACCAGAGTATTGCATATTTATTTAACCATAATACGGACCTGAACTACATTTTTTGGTAAAAAGGTAAAAAAATATTATCGTTCGGAAGTTAAGGTCCCTTCGTAAATGAAAGGTCCAATAATTTTGTTCCTCCACATACCAATCCATACATTAAATGAAGTTCTCCCTTGAATTCGTACCTGCTGGTTAGTTTCTGTTAATAAAGTAATTTCCGCTGTTAGATATCAATAAGTTGCAATAAAAACATTATGAATATGTAATATTTTTTTACCTTTTACCAAAAATGTAGTTCAGGTCCGTATTATGGTTAAATAAATATGCAATACTCTGGTGATGGAATTTTCTGTACGAAACGTCGGAAAATATCAAAGTGGCGATATATAGTGTTTTAAGAGTAATGAAAGAATTTAATTAAATTGAAAAACATATCAGGTCCGTATTTAAAAAATTAAGTTGGTGATGGTCACCAGAAGCCGAAACGTCAAATTCAATATTTAATCACACTGAATTATAGAGCAGAAAAAGTGGCCATGAAAACGTGTTTTTCATTTTGAGTTATCTTAACAAATATAGCCAGGAAACAATAGAAACCAAAATTGAAAATTCCGGTTTTTTTCGAATATCTTCGGAAGTACTCGGAATTATTTAAAACGCAAAACGGCATTTTATTGGGCATCAAATTGCGCAACTTTGCTCCATTTAACCGATCCTGTATCTCTTACGGTTTCCGAAATCCCAATGATGAGCGTCGAATTCGAGCCACCCTGTACAATCTTAAATTTTCTTAGTTATCGCAAAAGTGTTTTTTTGTAAATACACAGAATTGCCATTTAAAAGTATTTTTAATTCTTAATAAATGTTTTTATAACAATTTTCGATATTAGCAAACATACAGGTACTTTACCCTTGAGCAAAAACAACATTTTTGGCCAAACCTTTGAGATGACTGATAGATACAGTTTGACAACTGATGGTTGCATTTTAGGTTTTGGCCTAAGCAGAACTTTTATAAAGAATAACTTTCTTTTGTATAATTAATAATAAAAAAGGTTCCCATATGAAGCCAACATACGTAGTCACACTGTAGAGTATACAGACTTGAAAAGGAATCTGAGAGTTTTGAAACTTGTGTGGCCATAAATGTAACGAGCTTCATGCCACTTAAGGTTGTTGTCGAAAGTAACGCTCACAAGGCCAAATGACACTTTACTTTGCAGCTATTCGTATTTAAAGGATAAGTAAGGGCAGACTTTTTTGCAACAGCCAACATGATGGTGTTTTTAAACCATACGAGATATAAAAATATACATATATTTTAGATGTTGCTAAAGTAATTAACGCTCCAATTTTCCACGTTAATTCCGAAGACCCAGACGCCGTTGTTCACGTCAGCAAAGTAGCAGCTGAATGGAGACAAAGGTTTCACAAAGACGTCGTCATAGATATTGTATGTTACAGAAGATATGGTCACAATGAAATGGACGAACCAATGTTTACCCAGCCTATTATGTATAAAAAAATAAAACAAATGAAGAATATATTTGAGAAGTATTGCGAACTTGCTGTTAAAACAGGTTAGTAACTTCTACAAAAGACTACTATTACAGAAAATAGAGGATTTTTCTTACAAAATTCGGCAGGTGCAGTATGACGTAGTGAACCAAAAACACAAAATACTTACAAACATGGCGAACTGTAGTGCGGCCATTTTGCAAAAACAAAAACCGTTTTGTCCTGTATCTCCGTAACTGTGCATTTGAAGTCCATATTTATAAGGATATTTTTATAGATAATTACATTTTCCATCTTTCCATACTTAAGGTACGCGCACATACGTCGGCATCGGACGGACGGTACGGATCGGGAAAAATAGTTTTGGTAAAATTAAATGAAACACACGCATATGCGAGTCATGGGTAAACCATGGGTAAATATTAAAAGTTAGCGTCTTTTCACCCATGGTGTAAAACCACTGGGTTAAAACCCTTTCGGTAGGAATCGGCTTAAATTCTTGTCAAATAACGCAATTTCTGACCTGTATCGCACATATGAAACGGTAATGGCCGGATTTTAATTTAAGTTGCCATATTCTTGCGGGATTTTTTAAATCCGGTGCAAATCGCCCGCACATAAGTGCACTGCGTCATTTAATTTTATTAAAACCATTTTTTCCGATCCGTACCGTCCGTCCGATGCCGACGTATGTGCGCGTACCTTTAATAAGAACACAAATATGTACCTATAGCGTAATCCGAGAACAGAAACCATAGTAATACCTGGCCAGATGTTGGATGACGTGCCTAGGCCCAGCTGGCGGTAATCGACAGGTCACAGGATTTTTAAAATTAACGCGTAATAACTGCGAAAATAGTAATTTTAGAGAAAAAAATTAAATTAGAAGTTTTAGAAAATTTATCGATTTTAAAGTTTACTTATTAGCAATTTATTGTTTAAGGAATTATTAGAAGAGATATCGTTAAAAAAGTCAATAAACAAACAGTAATAATATTATAAATCGTGAACGGTAAATGATGCGGAAAAAAATTAACAAAATTGATAGGAAATTTAATAATCTAATATAGAGGTCCTTATAATTATGGGCCTTATGTGCACGGTTACCGAGATACAGACACTGATCTCGATGGATTGCCAATGTTATTACCTGCGCGAAACAAAAGTTACATTTCATGTGCGAAAAACCGGTTTATGCGCAAGCAAGTTGAGGGTAAACGCACCTGGCGCCAAACAGAATATCCGCTTTATCGGAAAGAATTTGTTGACGGCGTCCTGGTTTTCCGTTCGAAGTACAGTAGCTAATGAGCGTCACGGTCAGACCACGGACGGAGGGTACGGGGTGCCGGTGTTTGTATTTTGCCACGGCTTTTAAGTACGGATGTTCGTCAATTCATCCATTTGTTTACTGCGCGAGGTCGTAAAAATCCGAAAAATGTCATGGCGGCACTTCCGTTTGCCATATTTGTAAGTATTTTGTGTTTTTCTGCGGAATTATGCATTATGGACAAGAGAAACTTGCTTCCCATTGCCTGTACTATAAGGCCAGCCGCGCGTTGACAACTATTTTTCGGAAACTAAAAATTGCAATAATGAAACTTAGTTGTTTTTATGTGATACCGCACACTAGCAACTTTTTAATCACGGCTACTAAAAATTACATCTTGATCTATTTTGAAGGCAATTCAAACCCAATACCGTTTTTAATTTTTCTTTCTTCTGTTTTTCAAAATTAAAGCAATAATTACTGCTGTCTCGATGAAATTAATTTTTAAAAAAGCAACACCGTAGTAGACATGTGCCCGAAACACAAATTTATTAGCTACTTTTTGGTTGAGCAACTTTTATGTTGGTCAACAAAAAGTTGCTAGTGCACAGCTGGCCATACTGGCGGTCACTTTGAATAGTAAAGTCAATAATCTTCTTAGTGTAGTTTTTTCCTCTATTAAAAATTTATAGTCTAGTCGAGAAGTGAGTTTCCTGCGGAAAATAGTTCTTGTATACGTAAAAATTTGGTTGGTAGTATTTTGGATTCAGAACAAAATTCTGAACTTTAAAATTGCAATTATTACAAACAATAAAAGAAGTGTAAAAAGAGCGTCTTTGTTTTGTAGCTATAACTAAAAAAATATTGAAGCTAGGTGAAATCAGAAAAAAATCTAAAACTAGAGAAAATTGCAGTAGGATATGACCCACATCCGGAGTTATATCTCCATTATTTAAAAATTTGATTTAATGTTGAAAATTGGGTTTCGCGCGGCCGTTTTGGTGCTGGACCGCCGCCTCCAAGCAGTGTGCAATACAAAATATGTTTGTTTATATATTATTATAACTTAGAAATTTCATCATAAACAAGGCGGGCCAGCGCCAAATCAGCTGCGCGGAATCCAACTCTCAGCGTTAAATTAAAATTATAAATAATGGAGCTACAACTCCGGGAGTTGTAGTTTAAGACCTATTGAATGTTTCTCCTCTTTTAGGATATATATTTTTAATTTAATCTAGCTTTCATACTTTTTAGTTATACCTACCAAACGAAGACGCTCTTTTTCACTTTCTTTTGTTTATAAGAATTGCAATTTTTAAGTGCTGAATTTTTATACAGTTTCCTTTTTCAGAATTTTTTCTGAATACAAAATACCAACGACTATATTAGCCCAATTAATTAAGACTCACTCGGAATCTCACGGTATAGGCTGAACATCTGTATATACCTTTATTTTGGTACAAAAATACTCTCCTAAAAATTCCCTATGATATCGTGTAAGGAAGTCGAAATATGACAGGTCAATGTGTCAAAAAATCAGTTTTTGCGAATATCTCGTTTCCTTTACTTTTATTCGCATTTATATTTATTATAAAAGTTGTAGAAAACAAAATTCTTCAGAAATCTAAATTTAAACATTTTTGTCTGACCAACGGATCCGATAACAAAGGGCGCAGAGTGTAAAGCACTTTACTGTATGTACATACCTTAGCACGAAATCAATCGTGATATTTAGCAAATACTTAAGTAAAAAGATAACATATTAGACTAAAAATACGATTGATTGCGTGCTAAGGTATGTACATACAGTAAAGTGCTTTACATTCTGCGCCCTCTATTATCGGATCAGTTGGTCAGACAAAAATGCTTGAAATCAAATTTGTAAAGAATTTTGTGTTCAACAACTTTAATAATCAATATAAATGCGATTAAGGAAGTAAAGGAAACGAAATATTCGCAAAAAACTGATTTATCATAGGGAATTCTTAGGAGAGTATTTTTGTACCAAAATAAAGGTATGTACAGATATTTAGCTTATTCCGTGAGATTTCGAGATTGACCCCTTAATTTGACTAAGATGACTGGTGTATATTTTTACTATTACAATAGTATATTACATTACAAGGGTGGAAAATGACTTATTTCACACGAGTGGGAATATTGTTGCACGAGGCGTCAGCCGAGTGCGACAAACCCACGAGTGTAAGAAAGTGATTTTCACACAAGTAATGTACACTATTTTCCTACGACCACAAGTTATTCACCAAAAACAATAAAAGTTGTTTGTTTGTCTTCACGGAAAAAATAAGAAAACAATTGAAAACTTTGCATCACTAGGGTGATATATACATTTCCTTACTGCGATATATTATACTGTTTAACAATATTTTTATATCAAAAATCACCTACCTAGTCGCTTTTTATCATTTAAGAATTGTAAAAGGTCCTCATTAAAAAAATATTGCATGGCTTTTCAATGTAAATCCCATTAACAGCCTGATAACTCCAAATTTATTTCAAATAACAATGACAGCGATGACAGCTTTAAATTATACTTTGCAACACTAGTGTTGTAAAGTACTTTGCAACACTAGTGTGATATAAGGCATTTTCTGTGCATGAAAACAGTGTGCTATTTACTATTTTCACATGTGGTCGTAGGAAAAAACTATTTTTCGCAGAAAACTTACTTTTTAAATATACTATTAATTTAAAAGCATTTTTGGGTGTTGCAAACAGGTGTGACAAACGAAGCAGAAATCAACAATTACAAAAAGAATATGAAGAAATATTAGAAGCAGATTTCGCCAAAGCAACGAAGGAGACTAATATTAAATTTTCCGATTGGATAGACTGTCCATGGAAAGGATTTAAAAAATTACAGATTCAAATAAATGTGCCCCAACAGGTGTTAGTGAGGATATTTTAACTCACATTGCCAATAAGTTTTCTCACCCACCGCCTGGAGATTTTGTTATTCATAAAGGTAAATAACATTATAAAAGGAGAGCTGTCATTGCCCTTTTACTCTTTTTAAATTTAAAATGAGATATGAAAAAGAGATCTTCCATTTTCGACAGATAAAGGGTGAGATTATTTCTTACCTTGTGTGTGTGTTATTTATGATGGACCCAATACAACTACTTTGATAAGTCCTGACGGGCAGGCAAAACTAGTCAGTGAAGAGGATCTAAGTATATGACACGAAAAGCGAAAGTCTTTCTCTTAACTGTCGAAAACACTCTGGCGTAGATAATATTTTCAAATGACTATATCTAAAAACTGGGACATACCAAACCCCAAACCAAATTTATACCAGATGCTAGTGGCCTTAAGAGAAATCCTATGGTAAAAAAACTAAAACTATAGCCAGTTGAAATTTTTTCACTTTACAATTTTTATACAAAATTTTCAGAGGCCTTTATTTATCGGAAAAAAATAGATATTTTAGCGAAATTTGAAATTTGTTGACAAAATTGGATCTAATTTACGAAACAAATACAAACAGAGAATTTGGGGGGGACCCAGCAAACACTATTTGCCGGCAATGTACATTTTTCATATTGGCATTGATGGTAAAGCATTGGCAATTGGTGGCAATATTATGCCAACATCTTATACGCATTAAAAAGTCAACCCTAAATAAACACTTAATTGCCAATAAATTTTACATGCAGGCGAATTGCCGGCAAGCATACAAAAATGGCGGCATACCAATCCTGATTAAATAAAGCACGCGTTTTTGTTGCAGGCAAATAAATATTGGATTTTTGAAGGCACACCTTCAACGCATATTCATACTTTTTAAACCATATTATTAACATTGGTATTTAACTAACATTAAAGCAATTTTTTGATCTGTTTTATTTATAATGGCAGCTAAACAACATTATTTTATGTTTTTTTACATAATTTAAAGGAAATGGCCTTTTCATAACATTTTATTGTTAAAAATCATGCAGATAAAAATTAGGTCAAATAAAATGTTTATTATTTATTTTGGAGCGAATAAAAATAAAATGATGGTAAAATTAGCTACGTTAATTTCGACCGAAGGTGACCGCTTTGTGCATTTGTTTTCTACGTGGTTTTCTAGCTTTTTAGTTTATTTTTTTAAAAAGAGTTTTTAATAGACATAATTAAATGTATTCATTACCTAATAAGTGTGTGTTGTGTGATTAATTGGTGATGGCTAGTCGAGAAGGCGAGTTATTCAAGTAGACTGTTAGGAGCTGTAAATATTTTGTTTAAAACTTTATTAAAAGTTTTAAAGACGTGTTCATAAAAAATATTATATATATTTAATAGTTTTTTGACATACCGATAGATGGCGTAATGGACAATAAACTACTACGTTTCTTCAATATCTTCGCTTTTTATCGTCTAAACCGTACCCATTAGACAAAAATAATTCGAGAGCGGTCTGCGGTAGGTGATCTCTCTTAGCTTTGAAAGAAATATCTTCGGCTAGTGTAAAAATCTGCATCTCCAAGTTGGACAGTGTTCCGAGAGCTGGTACTTTGCATTGCACGGAAATTGCATGCAGTAAGGAGTTTTTTCCTATTTTAATTTTTAAATAAAACATCGCATCATTTTAGCTTTAAAAAAAGTATATGCGACAATTTTCGTCAATAAGACTTCAGCTTGCTGCTTGGGATTATCTGCATTTGCCCACTTTCGTGTCTTTTTGTTATCTTTTTGCCAATAACTTATTAATGATGGTTGCCATCATCTTAAACGATTTTTTGCCAATAACTTATTAATGACGGATGCCATCACATTATTTGCAACACGTGGCCTAATAACGGCCAATTGCCCACTTTCGCGTCTTTTTGATACCTTTTTGCCAATGCCTTGCCATTAAAGAGTGTTGGCAATGCCAGTAAATTAAATGTACAACGCCGGAAAAAATGTTATATGGGGAGGTGGTAATCCAAAAGTCAATTTTTTGGAAACAAAATTTAAAGTTTTTTACCAAAGTGTTTCTCTAAAGGCCACTAGCATCTGGTATAAATTTGGTGTGGGTCCCATGTCCCAGTTTTGAGATATACTCATTTGAAAATATTATCTACGCAAGTGGTCGAAAGGAAAGATCTCTTTTCATATGTTACTACAACAGTAGGGATTTATTTTCTATGCAATTAAATATAATAAGTGTTTATAGGATAACGGAAAGACTTTTCCAATACTAAGTCTAATACGTTTTCCTTATTTGTTACATTTCCAGGATCACACAGCTTTCATAAATTTATTTCGTTTCGTAATAAAAAAAATGCACAATTAAAGTTAAAAAATGCGTTACGGTTAATGGAATGTAACAACCAAATGACGTGGATAGAATAAAAAATTCACAATGAATATAATTCATCCTAAACATACACACTTAAATTTACAAGGAATATTTAAAAAAAAACACTATAAACGCAAACCTTTACATAGTACAATGAGTTTATCAGAAACATTGGGTTCGGAACACCCTTATATCACAACGGAACAGAATGGAAAGTATGGAAAGTAAGAAACACATCTAAAAGAACAACATTTACATAAAATACATATTCTAAAATTGGTCTATGCTCAGGAAGTAATGCATAAATCTATAGCTAGCTTTTCTGCGATGGTGGTAGTCTGTTAAAATCAGTGGCAGTTCTGGACCGTAAATTTACATTGAGAATAAGGAAAAATATGAACCTAAAATATATACACTGTGTCTACGTGAGCAAGCGTCATAGGATTTTTTTTATTTATTTTCCTTAAATATTTTTTTTTTTGAAGTTATGTATGATCCAAAACCAAAAAGACAATTAATAAATGTTGCTCTAGAGCAGGGGTCTCCAAATTACGGCCCGAGGGCCACATTCGGCCCGCGGACAGATTTTGTCCGGCCCGCGGAGAGCTAGCATACTTGAAAACTCCTTTTAGAGAACAAATATTTTATATAGCAAATTAAATTTAGTTTACTGAAGTATTCTAATTTTATGTTGAATAATTATTAATATGACATTTACCTTGATATGGTCATGGGCTAACAGTTAGCCGCTAACTCATAACATTGTTGTAGGCTTATTGTTATTGGTTTTGTGATAAGTTGGATAACTTCAGTTTATAATAACTAACAAATTATTGAAAAACTGACACTTTATACATTTTAATTAAACACATAACTTATAACAAACATAATGCCATATGAAATACTAATGAGATTTATGTAATTGAGATTTTCCACTGACAATAGTTTGTAGTTGTGGACTTATTTTACTTGTACCAATTATTAAAAGAGATTTAAGAAGCTCATTAGTTAATTTAGATCTGTAAACATTTTTTGTGTACTTCATTTTGGAGAAGGTTTTCTCACACAAATAAGTAGTACCAAAAACAGAAAACAGCCCACGAGCAAATTTATGCAAATTATTAAATTGTGTCAGTGGAAGACTCTTATAAAATTCCAACAAAGATGAGTAGATCAATTATTTCCATTTGAAGTTCGGGGGATAGGGTTTTAATGTTAGTATCAAAAGGATTCTGAAAAATCTTAATTTGATTCGCAATGGCATCAAAGTCCGAGAAACGAGTATTAAAATTTATTTTCAAAGCACTCAAAGTTTCGATTGCAAAATCGATAGGAAACTCAGTCTCAGTAGTGTGGCTGAATATTTCACATGCTTTAAAATGTGAAAAATATTTACTTCGTAGTTGTGATTGAAACAGTATCAATTTCTTCCGGAATAATTTGATATTAGTGTATAAATCAGGAAGATGCTGGTTTTCTCCTTGCAATATTAAATTTAGTTCGTTCACATGTTTTGTCAAATCAACATAGAATGCTAACTTCCACAGCCATGCGTTGTTTTGTAATTCAGTAAGACGGTGATGCTTTTCATTCAAAAAAATTTCAATCACTGCTCGAAGTTCAAAAAAGCGAAGAAGGACTTTTCCACAACTAAGCCAGCGTACGGCAGTATGATAAGGTAAGTCATTTTCTCCAATCTCTTCAATAAATTTTCGGAATTGTTGGTTTCAGCCCAAAAGATCTGATAATATTAACTGTTGATATGACTGGTTTTAGAACGTCAGACATATCCAAACATTTTCCGCACAAAGACTTTTGATGAATGATAAAATGTAAGACTAATGGTTTTGAACCACCGTTATTTTTTACAGCCTTTGATACAAGAGCGACCACTCCTTTATCTTTTCCACTTATGTTTTTGCCTCCATCTGTTGTAATACATTTCAAGTTTTTCCATCGAAGGTTCTCTTGATTAATGACCATTTCAACTCCTATAAAAATATCTGTACCAGTAGTTTTGCCATGAATACTATACATATCAAGTTCTTCGTGCACTTCAAAGCTTTTATCTACTCCTCGAATATAAATCAACACCTGAGCAGTATCTGACACATCCGTTGACTCATCCAAGGCCAAAGAAAACCACTCAACATGTCCATTTTTGTCGAACAGTTGAGAGATATTTTCAGCGATGTTTTCTACCCTTCGAGCCACAGTGTTTGCTGACATACTGACAGTTTTTAATAAATTTACCTTTTCAGGGCACATTTCTTCGGCTACTGCAATCATGCATTCTTTGATCATTTCTCCATCGGTGAATTGTTTTCCACGTTTTGCAATTTCTAGAGCCACACGAAAGCTGGCACGAGTTTCAGCCTCTTGTTCAGTTTTGAGTTTTGTAAATGAAGATTGCTGTATTTTCTATCCGCGCTTCATAGCTTCGAATTTTTTTGTCCGCAAACTTCCTATATATTTTAAGTAATTTTAAAAATGTTTTGTTTCATTATGACGTTTAATGTTATATTCTTTGAGAACGGCTGAGCTTTCATTGCAAATCAAACATAGCGCCTTGTTACTGGACTCAGTTACGAAATACTGAATGTTCTACTGATCTTTGAATTTTCTGCATTAACTATCAATTTTTCGCTTCTTTTCCAAACTACTAAATCACACACAAAAGCAACAATTCAAATCAAAATACTATTACAAAGATGTCTTAAACGCACAAACACATTTTAAGGAGGTACGCACCATTTTATTTCACAACAGTGTCATAGGAACTGACATGTGGTTGCGCCACTAGCCTTCTTGTATATTCCAGTTACTGCCATCTAGAAGTGAGTGGAAGACACCAGAACTTTTTCGAACCAACGAGATTATTCTGTACGTGCTATTTTCGCAATCTGTTAGAGATAGAAGGTAGTACCTATTGCCGCTTGTGTCCACCAGATGTCGTGTCACTTTACTTCTCATGGCTCGTACCACAGACAAGACAATCAGCAGACTGCTCGTCCAATGTATTATTTTTGACCCACAAAAGCCGTGGCCGTTGAATTATAATTCCTTGATATTTTGGCAATTTGTTTTCTTAATCAAAAAATATTGTTTCTATGTATTTAGTATGTACATATTTTTATGCATTTATCACAATAATATTTATTTTGTTACAGTAATACCGCTAAAATTAGAAATATAATTTTTAAACGGCCACGGCTTTAGGGTATAAACTCGCCATTTGGATTAGCGGTCTGTATTTGGCGTGTCTGGGCTCGTACTCTACGACTAATCTAGAAATAACAGATAATGACAGGAAAATTAATAATATGCAATGTTGCCGTTTTGCGGACTTTAGTCCGATTTGCAGCCTTTTTTAAACGTTGCGTACTTTTTCGGACTTTTTTTTCATCAGTGGACTATTTCACTTCTTACCACCGGCAACAATGATAATATGGTTTTGGCCCTCAGAACTTACTGGAGTAATCAGTATGGCCCTAAGGCTGAAAAGTTTGGAGACCCCTGCTCTAGAGTAAAGCACCTTCATTTTTAACATTAAGTAAAACAAAATGCATTTGTGGTATTTACTGAAATTCGCTCTTGACATATGGGTTTTATGGGAAATCTTAAATTTTGCTTACTAATATATTTGACTAGGGTGGTTTTAATATATTTTTTTATGCAAATAATTACTTTGTCAACTTACAGCTTGAATATTAGGCTTTTTTCTAATTATATTAAAAATATTGTTAAAAATGATGAAAAAGAAGTCCTGTGAATGCCACAACCCTTAACAATAATATTAAGAGGTGCCGCATAATAAATTTTAATTTCTCATATGATTATCAGAGGAAAGCTTGTTTTTGTGAGTTGTATTGTATTGTATCTATATAATGGTTTATCAAAAAGGCTAGAACAAATTATTTTTTTGTATAAAATTAAACGCTCCAAAAAAGCTTTTTATTTTTCCTAATAAACCAACCCGTTTCGAAGTTATTCAACTTTAAAATATAATTTACAATATATTTTCTTTTTTTTTTAATTTTTGAAAAAAGCTATTTTGTTTATCCTAAAATTTCGTCAAATTTCTATTTCTAATACTATCCTATCTTAATTTTTAAATAATTTAAATTTGTTTTTTCAACTAAAAATTATTTCAATTTATTTTTTGTCCTTAACTTTGTGACATTAGAGTTATTTATTACAATCCGATTTTTTTATATATTTGCTTTTTTCAGTTTTTGGTACACAACACACACACAACACCTGTTGTTTTTTTAATCTTTGTGACATGTCGCAAAGGCTTATACCTAAATGTCAGAGTACCTTGAGTGCCGGGTTATTGGATGTTTAACGAATCTTTTACCCTGTTCCATCAACGATATCCAAGCACTGAAACATGCAGTTTTTGCATTTCACAGCACCTTTTAGACAACGCGGAAGGGCCACCCCGGATGTTATTTTTAAATACCCACTACCTAGGATTAGCAGAGTACTACACAGAAGCTTTGCCATTATCATCTGTGAGGTGACGAGCTATTAAAACCCAGTGTAAGTAACCGAGATTCGAACCTGGGTCTCTGCGGTAAGAGGCTGGTACGTTAGCCCCTACACCACGCTCGCCACATGCCATATGTTTATTCTACGCTACCTACACGTTTCGCAATATCATTAACCACAGTCAACTTACACATTTATTATATCTTTTATCAAGAGGCTAAAGGTATACATCTTTTCCATAAAATCTTAAGTTAAATTGAACGCTGTTAAATCGACATAAAATCTTTTGATACAAAGCCATTTATTTCTTTCTGCAAAAATAAGTCATATTTTTCTACAAAAATAATTTTAATTTATTTAAAAAATTAAGGTACAAGACACCTATAATGCAAGGGCTCGCTACGTATGCAATGCCAATTGGGGGCTCCTGCTCCTTCCCTGATGCCTGCTGTAATGCCTATTCAGCATGGAAGTAAAATTTTTCTACAGTGGTCCAATGTGAAACTTGTAAAGTAGGGAATTAAAAGCAGTGGCGTATATTGACTACAAAAATTGAGGGGACCCAATTGTTTAATTTAATAAAATAACATAGGTATAAAATCAAATATAAAATAAATTCCTCTTTGAAATTATTTAAATTGTTTTAAAACAGGAGGGCCTAGACACTCTCTGGCGCCCAAATAGGAATCGACCTGCACCCATCTGTTTACCAGATAAAAACTATGTTCTGTTAAATAAAGTATTTAAACAAAGGTATTGCCTCAGGCATCAATAATTGTAATTATATTTCAAAATTTTAAATTAAAAAAAAATCTATGGCTGTATTTATAAACCACAGTCAAGTCACACATTTATTATATCTTTTATCAAAAGGCCAAAAGTATACATCTTTTCCATAAAATCTTAAGGTAAATTAAACGCTGTTAAATTGACATAAAATCTTTCGATACAAAGTCTTGTTTCTGCAAAAATAAGTCTCATTTTTCTGCAAAAATAAGTTAAATTTATTAAAAAATTAAATACAATATTATAAATTTGACAGGTAATTAAATGCATTTGTAAAACCAAAAGGAAAAAAATTGGTTACAATAATATATTTTAAAGCTGAATAATTCAAAAACGCGTCGGTTTATCAAAAATTAATTATAAAAAGCCTTTTTTAGAGCTTTTAATTTTATATAGGAAAATGGTTTAGTCTAATAAATAATAAATACTTAAAAAGTTATAAAATTTTAAACCTAAAAAAACAACATAATTAAAAGTTTTTAAAATTTTCAACCTAAAAAACAAGGCTTACCCATGTTAATCATATTGGAGTTATAATTAATATTAATATTAAGGGCTATGACTTTTACAGGAAATTTTCATAATTTTCAACAATATTTTTATATAATTAGAGCGTAAGTTTTTTTAAATCAGTTTACTGAATATATCCAATATTTAAAAAATTACTTATAGGGTCTTTGCAAAACACTTATCAAATATTATCTATGGTTAACGCGCTTGTGCTAGGTACTTATGTGATTTCGAAGCATTTTTTTTTAAATAAGTAAAATGTCAAAAAAAATATTATTTATTACATAAAAAAACAACGAAACGAAAAATCCAATTTTAAATTTGTCAATGCCCAAGCATAATTTAGGAACAAATGGTGCCAAATCTGGCCGTGTAAAAGGGCAAGAATAATAATCACGTTAACACGGACGTTGTGGACTACGAAACCAATAAAGAATGCCCTGCTGGCCCAACTTAAATTCAGCAGTAAAATATGAGATTTAATAAACGGTTTCAGCATAAATTCTACTTATTTTTAGGGAGAGGCAGGCAACCGCCCGGAACGCATGTAGGAAACAGCCGCTTAGAGAATTATTCTTGGTCTGTATTTTATGCCTTACAAGTGTGCCGTGTCATCTGAAAATTTTAAAATTAGGACCCTTTCCCTAAATGGATGTGCTTAATTTTTTGGCACAATTCGTGTAATTTTTTGCGGAATATTAGGGTTAAAGATTGTAATTTGTATGCCGAAATATATGGGGAAAGGAAACTGTATTATTTGTGTATTTTTGGACTAACTTTTAAGCTCTAAGGTAAGGGTATTTATATATAAAATGCGTAAGGGTATAAAATGTTTAACATAAAGTATAGCGAACAAGATGACACTTTTAACTATAACCAAGAAGGATAGAAAAAAAAACGTTTTGTACAAAAGTTTAAAATATTTTTAATAATTATTATTTGAGCACAAAAAATACAAATACCTAAACATCAAAAAATAAATAAAAAGGGTTTTTTTTAAATGGCTTCACCTTATAAAGTATATTATATCACCACTAAAAAGGTCTTTTAAAAGTTTTACAAAAATACTGCATTTGATATATCCCTATAATTATATCTTTAATAGTTTCGGAAATATGGCCTTTAAATCTGGTTATATTTTCCATTACATCTACAGTCTTATGCTTGCAACAATTAGCCGCGCGGAATAGCGCGCCAAATAGCGCAAACGTGGACGTGGACGGAATTCACGTTGTTTTAAGGACTTGGCAAATGATTCCAAGGTGATTCAGAGCTTGTCGGATTTTTGCATCAGAGGAGCGCGTAAATGGGTTGGTTTGTATGGACCTATGTTTGGCGAATTGTTGCAAGTCTGGACGCACAGTATGTGCAAGAATTTAGAAGTACAAAAAACCCACTGTTATGATCGCTACGTCTAAAACACGATTTTTGGCCCCTAAGGGGTAATTTTCTCGGTCCCAAACTGGAAATTTAACAGGCCATAAACTTTTCGCACATAGTGTAAGGTTTAGAATTCAAATGTACATGAAAATATTACTATTGTGATTGCTACGTCTGAAACAAAATTTTCGTCCGAATAAAAAAAAATAAATTTCACTTTTTTAGAACTAATGTAAAGAACGGACTTTTCGTATTATTTTTGTATACTTATGTGTTTGACTTTTTATTTTTAAATTATTAAATTTTATATATTTGGTTTATAAATATTAAATTAAAAATATTAAAATACTTTTTATAATAAAAAATGTAGCAACTATAAAAGATGATTATTACATTATTATAATTTAAAACATGTACTTCTTTTTAAAGGAAATTAAGTCAACAATTCAAACAGACTTAGCTTGACTCTTAACCTTGTTTCTTGTTAGAAACAACAAGAAAACAGGCGTAAAACATAATTTAAAAGTCTTCCCTGTTTTCCCCATTGCAAATCTCCTAAAGACAATTTTTGGAGATGTTTCTGCACGTTATAAGGTTTTTACTACTCCACTTGAAAGTCAGGAACATGAGTTTAAGTTTTTTTTCCATATTATTGTGTCTAAATGTTTTTAAAGCTATTTGTTTTGATTATTAAAAATCAGTGAAAAGTTGAATACAAAGTTTGTAAATGTTAAGCGAATATTGGCGTTATTAAACTGTTTTATGTTTTAATATTTTTGTATACAGTATTACATTAAACCACTAATAAATTCAATGGCTTATAATAGGTTTTTTCCAGCAGAATGTTGGAAACATGTTAGCAACAATCGTAAAACGCAGATATTGTTACAAACATTAGTCAGAAATGTTGGCAACAGTTTTTGCTGGAACGAAAAATAGACAATGCGTGCATACTGCTTACACGTCAATACAAGAAAGGGTATGTTAAACATTTGTCAGTAATGTTTGAAGAAAGTTTGCAAACTTTTTAAACAGTTTTAAACATGTTTCCACCATCTTAAAACCACTGCTGGAACAACAAACAACTGGAATGTTACAAACATGGCACTGCTGGGACGACAAATTTGACGTGCGCAGAATCCGAACGGTTGCAAACATTTCTGACTGCATGAATATTGTTTAAAATCAATTTTAATTAATTATGTTTATTGTTACTTAATTGTAAGCCCTTATAACTGATTTTAAGAAAATAAAGCACTTTTGATTTTTAAAATTCTATTTATGCTTTTAAAGTGTAACATAGGTATTATGTTTCGCTTAAGTTATATCTAAAACTATGTCGGACGTTATATAGTTTGTTTCCTAATTACGGTAAAAAAATTAAGTCATATTCCTCAGCAAATTTTGTGAAAAAGGTAATATAAACGTGTGTTTTGAAGATATAAGGTGTTAAAAAATTTAAAAACTTTCAAATTTTAAAAACATTTTTTTTAGTAAAGATTTTTAGTATTTATTGTTGTTGTTACAAAGTTGCTTAAAATAAATTAAAACATTAAAATTTTAAAAGAATAAATTACCCCAATATTTCTGCTATGTTCCGAGAATATGTAATTTAACGGATTAAACATAAATATTAAAAAAAAAAAACAAAAATAGGTTTTGTACAGTAAGGTTTAAAAAGTCATCTACAAATTAACTTTTAAACGGGACAAGATATTAAGTAAAATTTAGATAAAAGGTTTTTAGAAATTATGATGCATAGTCCTCCTAAAAACAAACTTTGCGTAAATAAGGAATTACTAATTGGTGCAATTTAAAAACGTTTGTTTACAGAGGCAAAAAAAATGTAAATTATAGGTTTGAAAGGCTATCTTTGAAACAAACAATATAAACGAAAATACCTAATACGTACAAAAGGAAACAAGAAAATCGGCGAATTCCTTTAAAAGTATTCAAATTTTAACTTTTTTAGGAACTGTCATGGAGCCGTCACTTTTTTAACATGGCTGCCGAAAGACCAATGAAAGTTCGATACTGTAGTCGCGTGATTTCGGACCTCTGCAGTTTCGCAATATTTTATCGTGCATGAGGACTAGGCATTATTGTGGCAATGCAACCCAGTGCTAAAAAGGCATTATTCCTCCTATAAACAAACTTTGCGTAAATAAGGAATTACTAATTGGTGCAATTTAAAAACGTTTGTTTACAGAGGCAAAAAAAATGTAAATTATAGGTTTGAAAGGCTATCTTTGAAACAAACAATATAAACGAAAATACCTAATACGTACAAAAGGAAACAAGAAAATCGGCGAATTCCTTTAAAAGTATTCAAATTTTAACTTTTTTAGGAACTGTCATGGAGCCGTCACTTTTTAACATGGCTGCCGAAAGACCAATGAAAGTTCGATACTGTAGTCGCGTGATTTCGGACCTCTGCAGTTTCGCAATATTTTATCGTGCATGAGGACTAGGCATTATTGTGGCAATGCAACCCAGTGCTAAAAGGCATTATTCCTCCTATAAACAAACTTTGCGTAAATAAGGAATAACTAATTGGTGCAATTTAAAAACGTTTGTTTACAGAGGCAAAAAAATGTAAATTATAGGTTTGAAAGGCTATATTTGAAACAAACAATATAAACGAAAATACCTAATACGTACAAAAGAAAACAAGAAAATCGGCGAATTCCTTTAAAAGTATTCAAATTTCAACTTTTTTAGGAACTGTCATGGAGCCGTCACTTTTTTAACATGGCTGCCGATAGACCAATGAAAGTTCGATACTGTAGTCGCGTGATTTCGGAACTCTGCAGTTTCGCAATATTTTATTGTGCATGAGGACTAGGCATTATTGTGGCAATGCAACCCAGTGCCAAAAAGGCATTATTATTTTTTATTTTAGTTTAAATGTAAAGAATTGTCGTTTAGTTTCCTAAAAACATTAGGCCATTTTTTTCTTTTTAAAATAAAGTCTTTTAATTTTTATTAGCAATGATGTAACCACAATAACAAATAAATAAATAACGGTAATATCTGGACTAACAAATTTTACAAAAAAAGTATTTCCGAAGTTTTTAAAATACTTTAAAATTCTGCATTTTAAGAACAAAAAATTTGTAGGCTTATATCCTCTCTTTTTATATAATTAGTTTACGAATTATTACAGAAAGTTTTCCCCTTCCATTAATTTTTTTGCAATATGGCGCCCAGCTGTCATTTTTAAATTTAGAGCTGTCATTGATATGTCAGTAATGCGGAACTTGGTCATAAATTATTGTTCCATGTTTCATGAAAATGTACCGAAGGGTTTAAAAGTTCAAAAGTTAGATGGGGGTACTGACATTTCGTGCAATTCTATTACTTTTTTCCACAAGGTTTTTTAGTGAAGACAAAGATATTAGTATATTGAAATGTTACATTTTCATAGCTTTAGCGTGCAATTTGGGAAGAACGCAATTTTAGTTTTTAGTTATCAAGGGAGAGTCAAAGTAATCTTAAATTTAAGTTTGTGGGGTCGCCACTCTTGTCCTGCGGCCGCCATCTTGAAAAGGGTGCATTGAGTGCAAACCGTTTTTATTATATTATATGAAGAACTGTTGATCACACCACAAAAATTATTTACATATTTTTTGTTTTATAATTAAATTATCTTTAATTTTAAGTTTGGTTAATTTTTTTCCTTAGACTTAAAAATAAAAAAGTTATTAACGAAAATTAGGGCCACTCGTGAAACATTTTTTTAAACCTGTATAACTTTTTTCTATTCATTATGCAAAAAATGACACTAGAGCATTTTTATAGAATAATATTCAAGAATAATTTTGATTTATGGTCTTTTATCGTTTGATGAAACATAAAAGTTATAACAAAAGTAGATATCAATTTCTGAAATTTGTCAACGCGTCAAGAGTAAACACCTTAGTTTACGGTGTGGTCGAGCGGGTTGGAATAAATTCATTTAAAATTCAGTGGTTTGTTTTTCGGGAAAGACGTTGGAATCACGTCGATTTTTGTTTTTGGCTGCGGTGTCATTCTATAGTAAAATCATGTATACAGGATGGCCTACAAATAAGCAATGACCATTAACTTTAGTTTTTAAATGGAAACACCTATTTTTAATACTTGTTTATTAATTCTACATCAAATTCTATACTATTTTTCATGTACCAAAAAAAAACAAACTCCTCTAATTTTAAATAATTGTTTTTAAGCTACGCCCCTTTATAAATATTATTAACTATTGTATGAAATTAATGCTGAATTTCTCGATAGCTGTTAGCTTTAGGTATAAGACATGGTACATGAAAAATAGTTGGAATTCGATGCGGAATTCAAAAACGTAATAAAAAATGGGTGTTTCATTTGAAAAAATAAACTTGATGGTCATTGCTTATTTGCGGGCCACCCTGTATACATGATTTTACTATAAAAACACCACAGGTAAAAACAAAAATCGACGTGTTCCAACGTTTTTCCCAAAAACAAACCACTGAATTTTAAATGAATTTATTCCAACCCGCTCGACCATACATACTGTAAACTAAGGTGTTTACTCTTGACGGGTTGACAAATTTCAGAAATTGATATCTACTTTTGTTTATAACTTTGTTATTTTTTATCGGATGATAAAAAGTTATAGGACCAAAATTATTCTTTGAATGTTATTCTATAAAAATGCTCTGGTGTAATTTTTTGCAAAGTGAATAGAAAAAGTTATAACGGTTTAAAAAAAATGTTAACACGTGTGACCCTGTTTTTCGTTAATAACTCTTTTATTTTTAGACTTGGGAAAAAAAATTAACTAACTCAAAATTAAAGACAATTTAATTTAAAACAGAAAATAATTAATTTTTTTTTGTGTGATCAACAGTTCGTCATATAAATAATAAAAACCGTTTGCACCCCTTTTCCAAGATGGCGGCCACAGTACAAGGGTGGCGACCCCACAAACTTGAATTTAACTTTACTTTGACCTCCCCATGACAACTAAAAATAAAATTGGGTCCTCCCCAAATTGTTACCCCTAATGTAACATTTCAATGGACTATTTCAATTCTGACTCATATAGTTGAAATAATAATACAGGGTGTTTCACAACTTATCCGGAAAACCTTCAGGGCTAATTATTTTACATTAAAAAATATGAAAAAAACTTCATATAAACAATGTCCGAAACGTCTTAGTTTTCTACCTAAAAGGTTTAAAAATTGTAAAAAATTATTGTTTTCTTATAATAAGTTTTATACCAATTGAGATATTTTGAATAATATATATATATATATATATATATATATATATATATATAATATATATATATATATATATATATATATATATAGCTGTTAGCTTTAGGTATAAAACATGGTACATGAAAAATAGTTAGAATCCGATGCGGAATTCAAAAACGTAATAAAAAATAGGTGTTTCTTTAAAAAAATAAACTTGATGGTCATTGATTATTTGCGGGCCACCCTGTATACATGATTTTACTATAAAAACACCACAGGTAAAAACAAAAATCGACGTGTTCCAACGTTTTTTCCCAAAAACAAACCACTGAATTTTAAATGAATTTATTCCAACCCGCTCGACCATACATACTGTAAACTAAGGTGTTTACTCTTGACGGGTTGACAAATTTCAGAAATTGATATCTACTTTTGTTTATAAATTTGTTATTTTTTATCGGATGATAAAAAGTTATAGGACCAAAATTATTCTTTGAATGTTATTCTATAAAAATGCTCTGGTGTAATTTTTTTGCAAAGTGAATAGAAAAAGTTATAACGGTTTAAAAAAAATTTAACACGTGTGACCCTGTTTTTCGTTAATAACTTTTTTATTTTTAGACTTGGGAAAAAAAAATTAACTAACTCAAAATTAAAGACAATTTAATTTAAAACAGAAAATAATTAATTTTTTTTTTGTGTGATCAACAGTTTGTCATATAAATAATAAAAACCGTTTGCACCCCTTTTCCAAGATGGCGGCCAAAGTACAAGGGTGGCGACCCCACAAACTTGAATTTAACTTTGCTTTGACCTCCCCATGACAACTAAAAATAAAATTGGGTCCTCCCCAAATTGTTACCCCTAATGTAACATTTCAATGGACTATTTCAATTCTGACTCATATAGTTGAAATAATAATACAGGGTGTTTCACAACTTATCCGAAAAACCTTCAGGGCTAATTATTCTACATTAAAAAATATGAAAAAAACTTCATATAAACAATGTCCGAAACGTCTTAGTTTTCTACCTAAAAGGTTTAAAAATTGTAAAAAATTATTGTTTTTTATAATAACTTTTATACCAATTGAGATATTTTGAATATATATATATATATATATATATATATATATATATATATATATATATATATATATATATATATATATATATATATATATATATATATATATATATATATATA